>QKMX01237669.1:580-13292 GCA_003401595.1 Venustaconcha ellipsiformis | reverse complement strand
TATGTATGTATGTGTGTGTATGTATGTGTGTGTGTGTGTAGCTTTCTACATATATAAAATGCGATAAGTATTTAAGTTATGAAACGTTTCAAAAGAAACTTTTTTAATTTTGATGTCAGCGCACTGTACTAAATAACGTTGCATGTGGAATTTTTTTTTATCATGCGGCATATGGATCAACTATATGAGCAATCAATAGCAATGCAATACGTTTAGCTTCTACATATTAGCTTCTGCTTGTTATGTCACTTACAAATACAGAACTAATTATGGGCATTTAGAGTTCAGAAGAACACCTGAAATGATGAAGTAACAATGTTAATCATGGTTGCAAACATTTAATTTACTTTTTATGCCATCGAAGGAGATGATATATTTTCGGAGGTCGCTAAAGACCTGTATAGTGTTCTCACTGATGACTTGACTGTTGGACCCAGGCGAAAGAAATCGCGCGGATTTATACAAAGCAATTTAGTAACTACGATATTGACATAAACTGCCAATACCTGCCAGTGATACCATAGGAAAGAATGGAGATCGAAGTAATTGTTAAAGACATGTCGCGACAAAAACATCAAGGAAATGTCACAGAGGCTTTTGAGCAAACATTTAAACCACTGCTTAATCCCACACGTCATCCCACGGAGGAAGTAAATAAACTTGCTGAAACCGCAGAGGAGAGTGTGATTCCAGTTGCAAGTGAACATAAAGATAAATGTCAAAAAGGCACCAAGAAACTTGATAAAGACATTAGATCAGCACATACAAATCTTCCACAACCACCTCCATGCGTGTACCAGTCAATGCTGGAAACAGATTCACATAATTTTAATGAAGTAGGTCCTCAGTGGATGTACGAATATCCCTTAAATGCCACTTTAAAGATACCACATATTGCAAACCTACCTGAAGAAGAAAGTCATTGACGATAAAAGATGCATGGACAGAGTGGGTATACAATGACGGCATCTGGATTTCAACGAGACACTTCGTCAATATTTGGTTAGTATATTAAAATTCCTAAAGCAATTTGTAATAACAAAATTAACGTTGATGAACGGAATGATATGCTGATAGAATTTATACAATTTAAGGCCTAACGATATCACCAATATTTAAGACGACCAACAAATTATGCGTGGTACCTGTGAGTGTTGTAATCGCTGAGACTGTGCCGAAATAGTCTTGTTGATTTTGTCAGTGGATTGTTTCAGTCCTTAATGTGCTTGCTGGATTGTCATCACGAGCTTCTCCGATACCTAAGCATGTTTTGAAACTAGTTGTTGACAGTATTAAATACATTGTTGCGGATCACAAAAATATTCTAAGATTGAATGTAGTTTAATCGATACCAAATTGATTACGTCGATTAGTGAATAGAGACCAAAACCCGTTTACACTTCCATTGACAGCATGAATCCCAATACACTTAGTAAAATCATTCACGAAGCTACTCAGCAACGTATAGCTGATTATATGATTACAAATTTAGCAATGGGAATTGGGGTACTGATGTCGACAGAAGAGACGTTACGCGAATAATGTATAAAGACAAAAATTCAAGATACACATTAATACCGCATTGGTCATGGCTGCGCCTTTGATGATAAATCTCAGCACCAATGATTTTCAGTATTTGTTTAATCCCGCTAGGGAGGTCAGACCATTAAAAATAAAATTACAAGTGCAGGCAATGTCTCGATATTGTCATCAATTGTGAGACCCTTTAGGAACTTGAGGGGAAACTGATACAAGAAAAACACCAACCCTTATTCTCAGACTGCATTTGTTCCCAATGGCATCATGACGTTATTCACAGCGCACGTTATTCCATCGAATCAATTATTGACAATTATATTTTGATGACGATTCTTGGACTCACAAGATACAGCAAAGATTATGAAAGGACAACTCATCCATTTATGAAGATTCATAAGGACACAAACAAATATGTCAATCATCTCCTGTATACTCAGCTTTAACTTAGGCTAAATACTTTGAGTACCCACAATCCGCTGGTTTGTCATCCAGAACTGGGGGTACTTTATCCGCTATTCAAAGTACCAACCAGAAAACCTTTGCTTTGCAGCGTCGATTAGCTGCATGGACGTCAAGTATCTTCTCAGTTATATATTTGGGTTTGCCAGGTTATTTTGGGAGCCAAACATAAGTCATGTCAACCAGTTAAAGTACGAACTACGTTGCAATTTGGCATGAAGGTGGCGTCACCGTTGATCTAGTTGTGTTGATCTCATTAATATTGCCGAAGCCTGCACTAATTCCTGTAACGACCACATTTGTTGTCGTTCTTGAGTTTCGGAACCTATTCAGCGGTATCCTTTCTAGAAATCACGTCAGACTTTAAGACAAACATTAAAGTTCAGGGGGAGTTTAGATAGCTAATAAATACTCAGCATTGCCCCCGATGAACCAAAATATGTGTTCTTGGCGTTAGTTTCAAGACTCAACTCTGGCTCACTCGTAGTGCGATGACATTTATCCAGCTAGGAGTATCTAAAGTTTATCTGCCTTTTAACAGCCATCAGGTATCACACCAAAGAAAGTTTACTTAGCTTAGCAGAAAATAAACTCCCATGTGTATTTAACAAGCTATGATCGTACTTGGGCCGGCATCAAAACATCGACACAGATCTGCATATTTCCCAGCAGGACCTTCGTAAGTTGTTCCCGATTTATTTCGTTTCATTAAAACACCATGACCTGTTCAGGCTGTTCGTGGTCAAAGTTTACTTTCTTTCAAGTACCTAACACCTTTTATTCGCAATTGCAAACTGTATTACTGTAAATTTCTTAGATACGTTTCTGTTGTTTGAATGATCAGTGGGTCCTTGACACACTTATATAGTGCTCATATAGCAATTAGACATGTCACGTTTTCAAATAACAATGTGTTATCATGAAGGTAAGGTTGTCCTTACCAAAAATCTAGCTTACATAATAAATGTCAATTAAAAGGTTATACTGAAACTTTCTACAAAGTTAACTTGAATTGTTCCCTTGTGCTTGACGTAAACAGAACTTAATCATCTTCATGCAGTCAAAAACACAAACACCTCTGTGACATTACTGGCACAAGTGTGAAGACAGGTGGAACATGTTAATTCTTCGAGGATAATCAAGCTCTGTTAGCAGCTACGGACCCATTGATGGCAGTGGCAGCAGTATTATCAGAACTGCGCCCTCAATGACTTTAAAAAAGGCGATGGGTCTCGAAATAAATCGGTCTCGACATGGAAAGGAAACGATCTTCGATTATCCAGTTGTGGAAACCAGAGACTTCCTTGCAGAAGTGACCTAGCCGTTGACCAGTTTTGATTTATTAACAGTTACAATGTCAATCAAATATTTCCGATATGCCTTTCTGCTGGATGAACTTGCATTGGATTTCATACTTGTTAGCATCTTATCATCTTTTGTATTTTGACTCGTATGTAACTTCAAGCACTATCCAAAGTTGTTAATTATATAACCCAAGGTAGACAAAGTCATCTATCATTTTTTTATTGAACTATACATTTGCAAACTTAATATATGAGCATCTTTTTAAAGCGTTACATTTACTTGAGCGTTTATCATCCACCCAATGATTTTGCATTAAAGTAGACGAAATTCTTTATGAAATGCTTATTGACATTACAAACGATCACCAGCCTGACAACATGATCATTTAGATCTGAATAAGTATGCCATTAAAGCGAATTTTACAGAGATTACCTGTCGGGTTGTTGCTGACGTTGACTCGGGTGGCCTTGATATTTTCGATTATCGAACTGGCAAACTTAAACATTTAACGTGAACGTTCAGGATGTTCTTTTCAAGCTGCAATTTACCGACGCAATACTCTAGCCTTGATCAGTGAAGCCGGTGTAATCAAAGACTGGAGTCATATTCAGGGAACATTAATCAAAAAAGTTAGAGGAACAAACTAATTTTCTTAACTTTAGCAAATGGTGGACTTGTTTTCCGTCATCTTGAAAGTTTTTTTTTATATATTTAAACGCCATAGTCAGACGTAAAGGAACGTGGGGCGGAATAAAAATGCTAGAAACGACCAACAACATCTTGGTCATACTTGTACCACTTCTATTAGGTATTGACATACAATACATCGGCATTTTATGCGTAAGATCATCATTAGAAGCGACAAATCAAACTCGTTTCTAATGTTTCAGCATTTATCCAGAAGGGTATTTAGCATTTTTGCATTAGTATGTGAAAACGTTCAGTCATTTACCTCACCGCCAAATGCGAAGACAGTAAGAGATTGTTTCTACATCGATGAAGTGGAATTCACCGCTGAATCAAACATGGTTACATTTTCCAACTAATATGTTCTAGCAACATTGACTAAGTAGTGATGCACTTTTTCGTCTAACAGTGTCTGGGCGACGATGAGAGCTACTACTTTAGACGTTATTCAGTGGTGTAAAATTGTTTTGTTTTTGTATGGACGTGCTGCAGGGCCCTCATGATTTACAATCGCTAAAGATTTAAATATTCATAAGATTTTTCCTGTGCTTGTATGACATTTGAACCAGTAAAATGGGTAATTGGTTGGAACTGTTTATACGTGTTGCACCTGGTCAAGGTCGGCTAGTCGAGCACTTATAATATTACATTATTAATAGAGCAACTATCATAGACCCTCGGTGTTACCTACGTAAAAAATAATCGATGCAGAACAACAACTGTAAAATGAAATCGCAATGGCTTATCGGCAATGGAATTTGTGAAATCGCCAAGGCAAGCACAGTTGGTATGGGTGTGTTAAATATTATAAACTCGTCAATTGGAATTGTTGTTCGGGTTATTTACAGAGTAATCGTTTACGCTGGCGATGCTTGTAAGAACATTCTGATGTCATTACATTCGCGAATACATGTCTAATAAGAACTTCTCGCGATAGTGCGAAGTAAAATACTCTAAGTGTGATTAGTAAACTGTGCTCGATAGCTATTTGCCTTGCTGGAAAATCACCGTCACCTCCGAATACGGATACGGAACTGTGAGATAGTTAATTTATAGACTGTCAAAGTCGAGTAATTTTCTTCACAATCCAAAAATTATATAACTACCAAAAATAAGTACTGCATGTACTTATGTGTTGCATTTGTCACGAAAGTCTTAAAGAGGTGTGACTAGTAGTGTAATAATGGTTGTTTCGACGGTTTTATAAAATAATTTGTATACTCAATGTCTTTGTCCTCATGTGTGGTAACATGGACAACTTTCATAGATTACAATTGTCACGGAATTGTATAAATCCCTTTTTTATTAAATACATGTACTCAGGTTTCATTTTTTTGTGTACAACAAAATTCGTTTTTGTGTACAACGAAATGAAACCCGAGTGATTTATGTATATTGTACTATATTTTGAAACAGCGAGTTCGGTTCATCATATGCTGCATATGCAAAGTGCTTTCGATGGGAAAAAAGATTTATATGGCGCACAGACGGCGAAGGGCTACATTGTCTGTGTATAAATGCCTCACCGTAGGACGAAATCTTTACATTACGGAACATCTTATCAGTGAGCAGTTTACTTAAGGATTGCACATCTTCAGCTGTATAGATATGCGAATTATTTATAAAGTTCTTATGTATATTATAAGTTATAACTAATGTACTATCACTTGCGTAGTAAAATGTAAATATTGTCTATTATTGTATGCGAAGTAACAAGAGATCTATATTAGAAGTGCAGTTGCATTTTCTTAAGAAACGTTTAATACTATAGGATTCTTAAAGGGACACCAGTATGTTAACATCTGAACCTGTTTATTGCTTTGTAATGTAGTGCCGTTAATTTAATTCGTATAGCTTACCGTATATAACGTCAGTAGGTGTCGTCGTATATGCCTGTGTTAGTTTTAGTACACAGTCTTAGATATAATTTCAGCTGATCAGAGTCGACCAGGTATCAGCTGTAGAGCTGAACATAGCAGCTGTACAGCTGAATAGACAGTGTGCTGTTGGCTGAGTAGCAAGTGAATGGGCGTTGCTAACCGATTGGTGGGCGCTGATTGTTTGATTGACCAAGGAATTGAATAGTGGTCGGTGACTAGCAGTACTGCTGATTACTTGATTGACCAGGGTGTGACTTCTAACCAAGTATGCTAGTGACGGAGTGTTTTGTGTAAATCCATACATGTAATCTTTTAGCCATGGGCTAATTTGTTGGTTTGTTTACCCAGTGTAAAGATATTTTGCATGATATCTGTCCAATCGTTTCATCATTTTATTATCTGAGTAAAGTGCCTCATTCTTTACTATTTCAGTGAATACTATATTTTACTATGTGAAAATAAAGTACACCCTTTTTACTTTTTGAGTAAAATACGTTATTCTTTTCGTCGTGTGAAATTACGATGAATCATTAACGTTTGTCCTTGTGCTGTGTATGGTCATGTACTTGTATTCACATTTATGTTACATTATTAGGTTTGAGCGGATTGTGTTAATTTTGTCCAATATTTGGATCTTATACACGAAAATATTAATTATAATTCTTTCTTTGTTTGAATTATTCATCATTAATCATTGTATTTGTATCACCATCAAAGTGTTCCAAGTCCGAAATCCAACCCGGTTATCTTGTTACAACAATCCATGGGATCACGTGTGATGTGTTTGTAATAGAAGCACGATGATGTCGTGGGGTATAGAAGGCCGGGACCTATATTAGTTACCCTGGTTCAAATACAGCCTTTGCTACACTACTAATGACTAAGTTTTCTGCATTTGTTAGATCCTTGATGCTTGACGGTTTTATTAACAGCAGCGGGGTACAAAAATACGGGAGGGTAAGCAAATACTGTAATAATATAGTTACAAATACGCAGTCTCGCTAAAGTTTTATTTTGATCTTATGAATATTGTACTGTATCGTATAGTTTCCCACAGAATGTGTTCTACGTAGAAGAATGCAAGAGCTTGAAATGAGTACAGATGAGAAGAAAAAGGAATGTGGTAAAAGCCGAACACGAAGTTCGTTGGAAAACATTATCTCAAATTATCATGCAATGTCACAAACAACTTCATTATATTCAATACTTACTCCTTTGTTAGAAAAGCATGTTTTGCGAGAAGGCAGTTATCCCTAAAATCCAAACTAGGATAAGAACAAAAGATAATTAATAAATTTATTATTCAAAAGAAAATAATAATTACATAGGTAATTTTTATTTTGTTTTATTCATCATTCACATTAAGATGCCATTTGTGTAGTATTGAGATAAAGGCACTGACTTATAACTTTACACAATGCAATGCATGGATGACAACATTGAGAAAGTCGAAAGTCTTAATATAAAAGTTCTTTCTGTCCATATATACATGGTGTTGTAGTTAATATAGTTCTGCGTGAAATCACTTATGTAACGTTATTAATAACTAACGTCCGTGTATTTACGCAGGGTCCAATCTCCACATCTAAGCACGAACAATGCTAACCAGAAGAACAGGCAAAGACAACCAGACCAAATGTCCTAAAATTAAACAATAAACATTGTCCATTAGAGCTAGAAAATCATGCAGTTAAACAGAAAATTAATGTTTTAATTAGTATAGGCCAAATGTGTTTAACACGTTCGCTTCAAAGTAACTTTAAATTAGTATTGTGGTTAAATTAGCAGATTGTTTGTTAGTAGCTAGCTGGTAGAAGTAACATATCTCGCTGCAGCAGAGGTAATGAAGCCTCTTTACTACATATCCTTATGATTATTAAGTTCATTATACTTACTACTGATCATATGTGTGTTGTTTGGTGCAGAATTAATATTACCACCAGCATGATCGCCGCCACTTTCTATGTATGAGCACTGGTTTTGATTTTTAGGAGCCAAGTTTTAATCTTTCATTAACATCATTTACGAAAAATAAAGAAAAAATACCCAATAATTAATGCATTTATTACAGGGATTAGATAGAAATATCCTCAGTAGAATATAATATTAAACTCTTATTAAAACATGAAGTCTATCTGACATGCATCAGTGCTCCTAATCGTCGGCAGACATAACCAGTCATTAATTTACTTGTCCTATTGAGTATTCACATGTAGTTTAACAAACGATTCAAATTGTGTGCTATCCTCGTTTACAAATTTATGTGTACATATCAGAAACACATAAATTGCGGTTACGTGTGAATTCAATGTTTTCTTTTACAGACTATATGAAGAAAAAGAGAGATGAAAAACTTTGTAATCCACAATGCGTAGTAATTGGAGAAAGAATCCCTTAAAATATCATTACTAAAGAAATATAAAAACATATATATCATTCACTGGAAGGTACAAAATGTTACAAGATAACTGTTTCAATCTTGGTAGAATAAGAATATGGAAGACGATTTTCCTGTAAATGATTTTCCTTTTTAGTGTTATTTTGATGTGATTTATTCATGTTCATGTTACATATTTTCTTATCAAGTTAACCGTAGGACATAATTCGATAGTAATTTAGATGCACGTATCTTCTCCAAGTTAGTAATGATGATTATCGCTACCCTGCTTATAGATAAAGTTCATCTATTAGAAAACAAGATTAGATTTTTCTGCTTTGCAGTGTACGGTTTACTGGTCCATAAAGCTCCAACTTCACCACAACATATATCAATGAATGTATTTATTTTTCATAATAAATATACCTTTTGAAGCACCAGAAGTCTTTACGTCATTAACATTGTCCACATATGTATCGACGACTGTAAAATATGTTCGGAGTGTTTGAGTCCGTGGTCCAGCTGGGGCAACATCTCTTTTTCGTCTGCCCTAATATGATGTTATTAAAGAACAATCATACTTCATGATTACTAATAAAAACAGCCAATGAAATATTTTACAGCGATAAAATGTGATTGAAACAATAACAAACCAAGACAATGTCGGGGACTTTATTTTGAAATATGTCTAGAATATGTATGCCTGGAACAAAACATGTAAGAAAGAAAACATATTACCATCGTCTATAAATTTTGCAGAAGACAACATTTTCCATTTTGTTTCTAATATTTACGAATGTATGCTACGTTGGAGATTTAGTGAGAGATGTTTATTTAGATCGATTTGCTATTGCCTAGACGCACTCTTTAAATAAGAACCTAAATGCTTAATTACACTAGAAGGAGAAGACACATTCGTAGTGGTGGATGTGCTTAGAGTTGATCTAGTGGTCGGCGATCTGAAGTTGCAGCTGCTATCATCGCTTTCACATACGGTGATGTTGCAAACTATTTCTACCACATGGCTGCCAACGAAGTGAAATGCATACAAAGTGGCATCCAAGGTGTGGTTGGCTGGTGTAGTAGTTGTACTATTTTGAGATCTTGTTGTTGAATTGCTGTCCATGAAATTTGTCAGCAAGTACTTGTCCATAGTCAACCTGTATTGGAATAAGTGGAAGCAAAAGTAAAAGTAAAACTATGAATAGTACAGCTGAGTCTTGGACAACCAAGATTATGAAATACTTGAGAAGTTTACCAAGAGGAATATTGAATTTGCTAATAAAAACAGGAATCATAAGCTGCGAACTCTATAGCTTAAATGACTTGTATGATAACTTATACTTACCCATTTTGTACAAGGGTCTTCTTATGTGTGTGATTATCATCACTGGCAATACAGGTTTCCATATAAAAATTGAATCCAACTGAAATAAAAATTTCAACATTATCAAAGCGTGAGCGACCAAAGCACCGATAGCATAAAAAGTCTTAATTTGGAGAGATAGATAATAATAATATAGACATTTACAATATAGATAAGAACTTATTATATTTTTCAATTTAGTTATCTTTATTCTGCATAACTAATAAAAGTTTTTTTTTACTGTGCTACCATGTAATGTCTGTGTTGTGTATATATGTATATATCTTACATAAAATCATGCAATTATAACATTTTGAACAAAAAGACAAACATAAATAAACGGTTTCAGTTGGGTGCCTATGTCAGGTATCTTTGGATAATAAAAGTATACGTTTGGGGTTCCACAATCAACACTAAACCAGTTTTTAGCATTTTCCTGTTTTCATGTCATAGTATCAACATTGTCTCATACGGTCCATTGCAAGCTGACATATTCCGTGTTTTGTTCATGTTATTATAAAGCACGTGATTAGGAGCGAGCCTCACTCAACCAACGTTTCGATTTTGCTAGCATGGCTAAGGTTCAGTTATCACGATGTTTTACTCAGAACCTTTGTGAGTGGTGTAAATAAGCCGTCCGTCCATGCAGTTAGAAACATTAACCTTGCAGCTTTTTGGAGTGTGATAACCTTATATTGTCCATTTTACAATTTTGTAGAACATCATGTCTGTATCGACCCACATGTCATCTCAAAATGAACATTCACTTACTTTAATCAGAATACAGCGAATTTTATATGCGTTTAATTAAATAAATGTAAGGTAATGCAAATAAGACCAAATTAAATAAGTTTTATTCTATTTAGAACATTATTTCGAATGGTATTTATTAATAGATACAATCGCATGAATCGAGTGTTTTGTGTTTGTAGCAGATAATTGTCAGACAGCAAGACACATTCAAACTCTAAAGTGCAAAACTATTTACCTTCTCCAGATATAACAAGATGAAGTTCCGCTCCTATTGGAATTTCCTCGTTTTTGATACTTTTCCCGCCGTACTGAACTTCCATGACTAAATGGAAAGTTGTTTCTTCAACTGATGTGTAGTTTAACGTTTCACTGTTAAAAAGCAGAGAAAAGCAAGGTTGCATGTGTTAAGAAAAAAACTAAGTACACGTCCATCTTTAAACCAAATAAGCTAAGATGAAGAATATTCTACAATCTAAATTACTTAACCCTAGGATGGCCAAAACAAATTAATGAACAACTGTCTTCATTTTGTTGCTGCTTTCTGTTTTTCTTTCTAATTTAAAAACAAACAAATGACACAGCATAAAGTGGTAATAATCTCTGTATGTCTAAAATACCAAACTATTTATGAAACAAGTTTTTGATCATGATGACTCTGAAGTGCACGTGTCTTATACTAGCAGCCTAGTAAATGTGGATATGAACATAGCAATGATATTGAGAGATAAAAATACATGTGAACGTTCAAAGTTCTACAATATATGAAATATATAAGATAAATAATGCTATTTGAAAGCAATATCATACAGTGGAGCATACCCAAGCCAAACATATTTTAAAACTGCAAATAATTTAGTCACTTGATTCATTACTTTATAAATTCTAACCTGATTGTCGCCAGCGGGTTCCTAACACTGCCATCTCGTGCGTGTTTCAAACTAAACGGGTGTTTTCTCTGTAAATTAACAATCTGCTGACTTTTTTTCCGGTTCTGGAAAAGTCTATTTCAGTGAAGGGGTCATGTCCCTTCGATCGCATTTACAGAGGCAGTGAAACCCGTACAGTGTGAATCCAATATTTTCAATGTCTAATTGCAACACTTCGTAAACAATGAATCGAAGACAATAAGATGGAATGCCGTGTAACTCTTATGGACATTATGTTCAAGGGGATGTAACTCACAAACTTACGAAGATTCACGGAATTCTTCGTAGCTTATCCTGCTGTCTGAAAAATTAGACTCGGCGACGCAAATTCTATTTTCAATACCAAATTAGTATCCAGATGTAATTTACGTCTAAGAACATTCAACACCTATTAATTAAATTCAGCTAACATTAAAAATTCTTCATATCACGAAAAACATACAAACAATATATTTGGTGTATTAATGTTTGATTTTAGAAAAGCAAGTTACCAGGTCAAACGTTGTCTTCTCAAGAACTGGTGGCTGTTTGGATTTAATAAATCTTTTCTCGTAGTTTCAGGTAAGCAAAGGATCCTAAATCATTTCTTGAATGGAATATTAAGGTATTCATTCATAGTACTGTAGCAGTTTATAAAGAGCCAGTTTTAAGACAACGTTTTGCTCTATATCATTGATATTTCTTTGGCATCGGGCCATACTGGTATGTTTATGTTTGCGAAAGGCACTGCTACATAAGCTGTGACTGCATCTAACTAAATTCGGAAATGTCAAAATTTTCAACATAGGTTTAACTAATTTTCACAACTCAAAAGAAATGAATAATGCAAAGGATATCTCTGTATAGCCACATGATTTCAAATTAGCATACAAGAAAAATTCATTTTACGGTTAATATATCTAACTGCTGTTAATAACCATTATACAATATTTTAATTAATCAACTGCAACTTGAAAAAGCAAAAAATTTTCCTTTTCTCCTCAAAACGTCACCGAAAATTCCACCTAAGATACACAGTCTCTCGTGTACTTTTATAGCGATCGTTTTAAAATATCTTCGATTCATTTTGGACTTTGGACAAAGTACACTCACTCTTCTACTAAAAAATAACTAAGTATTAAAAACTCAAGACTTAAATGCTTAGCAACGGTTTTGCATAGTTTTAATTTGTAATAAAAAAACTTTGAAGAAAACCCAAATTACATCATTTATTACAAACGTTTGTTTGATTGCCTACAGCCGAAGGAAGACAAAATACGTATCTTATATTGTTCATGTATTCCAATTTACAAATTGTAGATAATGTACATTTTTATACATCTCGAACATGTTTCAGATGTGCCTGGGGCTCACCAGTCCATCAAGAATAAATTCCATTAGCATTATTACATACATACATACATACATACATACATACATA
>QKMX01237460.1:1465-11929 GCA_003401595.1 Venustaconcha ellipsiformis | reverse complement strand
GTGTTTTATAGGAAAAATGTCAGGGATGGTGATGGTCCAATATTATCGACTGAATAACATTTTTTAAGTACCTGAATACACAATAAGCAAATATTTATAATATAGTCATAATAACTGAAACATAAATTATCTATTACTAATACTCCTTTTCTCTGTTGCAGTGAGTGCATCCATCACACTGATTCATAAGTTCCAAAAGAAAAAATTGGAATGTGCTTTAAAAAAAAATATAGTGATATTAAAAAGATCTGAAAGACTTACTGGGGCAAGAAAAAAAATGAAAAAATATCATGCTTTTATATAGATTTTTATAAAATAAAAGAATGACTGGAAAGTATGATAGTGAAAACCCCATGCTGATATAACCATCTGCTCAGTATGAGTAGTGATAAATTTTTTTTCAAGATTGCCACTGTGGCAGCTTTGTTGGAGGTGAGACAGGCACTGTTTTGAGTTAAGACTAATGAGATCACATAAGAAGTCTTTGAACAAAAAAAGTCCCATGTTAATTCAACTATCCATTTCAGAGCAGTGATAGTAAGAGTTTCAAGAGTTTGGAAATCAGATTGAAACTATTTTCATTCAAGACCCAATACATATTATGAGAAGGTTTTCAGCTAAAACCCTAAGTTGATACAAAACCATCCAAGATTTTTAAGCTGGTCAACATTTTGGACATGTTGAATGTCAAATCAGCACCCTATTTATTTAGGACCGTTACATATTATAAAAAGTCCTAATAAGGGAAAATCCAATTCTGATCAGACCATCCATTCAGAAGGAGTAGGTATAACAAGATTTTTAAGACAATTGGCATGGCAGTCTTGTACGAGGTCACATCAGCACCATTTTGAGTGAGAACTAAATATAATTTATATGAAATCTTTAAGTTAGAACCCTATGTTGATAGGATCATCCATTCAAGAGAAGCAGTGAAATGGGCATCGTAGCAGCCATATTGGGGTATCTGATGGACACCATTTTCATTTTTGGACAAACTAGACTACAGGATCAAACAGTATCAAGTTTGATAATTTTCCTCAGAATAATTTAAGAGGAGTAGCAATGCAACTGACAACTGATTTGGGACCATCACATAAGTTCTTCTGTAGGACAACAAATATACTTTATATACCAGGCTGGTATATACAATACTTAATCTTTGGAAAAATTACAGGAATTTTTCACATTAACAATAATTTATGTGTTGTTTTGTAAATATCTTATAATAATAAGTTAAGAAATTTAAAACCAAAACTATTTCAAGAATCATAAATGGCCATAGTGCACAAACTACCTCCTGGAAGACCTGGGACAGGTTCTAGCTGAGGTTCCTTTTCATCTCCCTCGGCTTTGTGTGCAGGGGTCAATTGCTGAGCTTGAGGACGACCCCACTTGATGTTCAGCCGACGGCCAGCAACGATCAATTTATTAAAAGATTTTTCTGCTGCTAGCTCAGCTGTTTGTCTCGTAGTGAACTGAATGAAGGCACACTGCTGTTTGCTGACCACATTTACTGATCGTATCTCACCAAACTGGTAAAAATGATCTCTGAAATGTATGATATTTAAAAATACAACAGATATTTGATTACAGATTGTATCTCACCATACTGGTGGAAATGATTTCTGAAATGCAAAATATTTAAAAATACAATAAACAAATCTAATTACAGATCATATTTCACCAAACTGTTAGAAATGATCTCTGAAATATATAACTTTTTAAACTACAATATAAATTTGGTTACATATCATATCTCACCAAATGGATAGAAAAGATCTCTGAAATGTATAACAATGAAAAATACAATACAAATTTAATTTCAGATAATACCTCACCAAAGTGGCAGAAATGATCTCTGAAATGTATATTTAAAATTACAATATAAATTTGGTTACAGATATTATCTCAGCAAATAGGTAGAAATGATCTCTGAAATGTATAAAATTGATAATGGCATGAATAAAGATAAATCAAATTAGCTGCCTGTCACAGAAAATATTGTGTCCCAATTCTCCAATGAAGCACCAACTGAATGATCTTATAATAATTCACTTTACTTTATATATTCAAGGCTGTTCTATGTTCAAATCACATGATGAAGGCTACAGTTATGATGAAAATCTGGATTTCTGTGGAATCTTCAATATTTCTGCCAGTGTATGCACAGGCCTCTCCTAATTCTACATATTAAATATTCTTAAAATGTCTAAAGCTATTCTTCTATACATATTCATATATATGAACAAAGCGTGAGTGTATGTGTTTGTATGTCCGTGTGTGCGCGCACACATATGTGGTGTCCGTGTGTGCATGTGTTGAAGATTGAATAAAATTAATGATTTGCTTTAGTATCAGATAGAAAATTCCCCAAAACAGAATCAGTGTTCTTCAGCAGGAACTAGACTTCTGTTTGTGTTTTGCCTATACATGAGACATGTTTGTCCACCTCCTTAAAACTTTTTTGATTCTTCTGTCCATGTTTCTGGCCATACACGAAACTTGCTTGTCATTTCTGTCTCAAGGTCAATGATACAAATGTGCAATGGGATTTTTCTGACTATTTCTCAATAGCTAAATCTTAAAAAGGGAGTGAACAATCAATGCTTGATTTAGTCATAATATTTTAATTCAGCCAGGAAATTCACACCCATTCACCAGGTGTATAGATGGTGTAGTTCAAATACTGGCCTAGCAATGTCTATGTGCCATGGCAGCAGCTGTTTGTTTCTTATCACTGTGTCAGGCATTGCTGGTTCACAGTCAATCACCACTGGCTTTTTTTAAAAAAGAAAGCATCGTTTGTCTTTAACAACAAACTATAAGACTCCTAGTAAATTCTCATCATCGGCAAGATTAAATATGGGTTAGTACCATTCATATCAGAATATTGGAATTTTCAATCCTAAATTTGCACATAAGATTGGGTAACTATTTCTATTTTGTTCTAAATAAAACAATGGCTGAGAAAAAGTTAAGGCAGTATGCAGCATTACAAATAGAAAATAATTTCAAAATTTCCTTTGTCAATAGGAAGAGCATAACAACAATGCATCTATTGTAAAGTTGAATTTGCCTTTTCAAATCTGAACATCAAAGAATGTTAGACAGTGATTTAATTATACCATTGAAGCATCAATATGTAGTGTAAACACAGTGGTACAGGTGTATCCCACATGCCTTTCACATATGGATAAAGTTATTTCTCACCTGAACATGAAGATGAGAAAGCAGACCACAACAGAGATCAATGTAACCAGCGTGGCTATAATGCAAGGGAAAATTGAATCACATATGAACAGCAATAAAAGAAAGCAGATTACATGGTGTGATTTAAATACTTCTGATAATTTAGAAGTGCATACAAGTCATGATTCTGTTTTAAATTTGTGGGTAGGAAAAAGAATTAACTCCTTTTCCTAAATTTGAATGATGTCATTTATGTGTAATGTTGTACTTTATAATGAGCAGTGTATGATAAATTCCTAACTCACTAAACAAAAATATGTAACTTACCTCAATTCCTTTTCGCCTATTTTGTCTCCCAAATTGCCAACATAGAGTGTGGAAATTGTTTTATCTTCTGGTGCCTCTAGTTTTGGCATAGTGGAGTAGCGGCTCAACAATTTATCAGCCACGGGGTCTTCAGTTCCGTAATATCGATCCTTGATGTTTTGGTCCGCTAATGGATCATCTGGATCAGTAGGCTTCTCATGCCTGCCAGAAGTAAAATAAGAAATATATCATTCAGTAAACTAAATTAATATACATTATTTTTTTTGATAATACTTACTTAGGAATGCTATCACTATCTTACAAATACAGCCTTCCCAGGTTAAAACTTTCAGCTATGAAAGTTGTCTATCAAAAAGTGGCTGTCAAAGTGATCTCCTTTTGGTACAGAGATTGGTGCTAAGTTCCAAGAATACTTCAACTAATACTGCAGTGGAATGTAAGCTTTCTTAGTAATATAAGAAGCTGCCAAATGACCCAGGAAGGCAACCTGTTGCACTGCAGTAACATGTTCAACCATGTCCAATTGAGCCTTCTGGAATGAACAATCTCTGAGCTAGAATTAAGAAAACATTTATGTCGACCCCCATCCCACTGCTTGCATAATGTCAGTTACGGAACACTTTCAATCGAACGCAATAGTTATTGCAACTGCTGAAATGCATAACCAGTTCATCTGTTCTGGGGTTAATATGCAGAGTGGATAACCCATGTTAACCAGAAAGACAGAATTGGTGCTGAGATCATACTTTCTCTCTTTCAGAATCTAGAATAGATGGAATCTCCCTCTTTGCACTCGATCTGTTATTTTCAGGTATTACATCAAACCTCTCACTGGGCCCCACAGGCAACCTTGTCTTGAAGGGTCCAGGCCAGGAAGAGGTTTCACCATAAAAGATGAACTGCCCAGTGAGAGGGAGCCTGACCTTGGCAATTAAAGTAGCCACTGTAATGAGTGACATTGACCCATCCTGTAAGTAGTTGAGATCAACCATCAAAGAATATATTTCACTGATTCTGCCTAATGTAGTCAATATAAATAGGAAGTAAATCTTATTAAATAGTGGCTTGTTTCAGCCAGGTTAGAACCCTTGATAATTCTACTTTGGGAATCCTTGAGCCTATGAAATCAAAATTTGAGGGAAGATCAACGAGATCTTTGTTCTGTCCTCTGTTCTCTCTTCTGTGATGATGCAACATATCAGAGACTGTGGGACAGCTGACTTTTACTGTGACTGGAACTGTTTCTCTTTAAAGAGCCAAAGGTAGGAAGTTAGCTACTGATGTCTTAAACAGAAAAATATGTTCACACTAACAACACTGATAGAAAATTCTCCACCTCCCATCATACACATTCAATGCGAAGGGCCTTCTCTCTCAAGCAATTCTCTCGATCACCTGTTGTGAGAACTGTTTGTTCTTGATGGCTTGTTTAATGTGATCCAGATGTGTATGTTCAATAATTCTTGATTTGGATGAAACGCCTGTCATGATCTTGGTTGCTTGAGCTGATGAGGTAATATCTGTTTTTCTTGGAGTTTTCGCTGCCATACTTTATATGTTGTTTATACATGCGTTTTCTCATTTGAGGTGAATAATTGAGATGAGGCAACACTCCAAATCTTTTGCTTTTTGTTGCCTCTTTAGGATCAGAAGTGTTGAGTCTAATAGTAAGTGTCCCAGCCATCTCAATCAATGGAAAGAATGCTGACTGCCCAGGCCTTCAAATCCAAGAATTGCAACCATTCTGCATGTATTAGTTGATTATCTCATAACAGTGAGTCTGCTAATATATTTAGTCTACCAGGAATATGACGAATTTGTATGTGGAAATTTTGTTGATGACACCACCTTAGAGAATGACAAGAATGCTGAGGTCAGTGATCCGGTTCCCTCTTGCCTCATTATATAAATCACCAAAGTGGTGCTATCAGACTGAATGATGCCCATTCCATGAAATGCTTCCAGGACGACTTTCATATATGGGATACTGATATGCAATAGATGAACATGAGCAGGCCACATGCCAAGAACATCCTGGATCGATGGCAACAGATGTGCACCGTGTTTGATATAATTTCATCCATAAATACCATCAACCTAGAAAATTGTACCTGCCAATGAAGTGTCTACCATGTTTCAATTTTTGTTATATTCAAACTTCAAACATTTTAAATTTTGCATTTAAATGAACAATTTGCATTAAAAGCAATAATGTTTTCTCAAAGTAATTATTCAGTTCATTATAAATTAACTGAATCACAATAAACAGAGATGATATTGGGGAAGCAATATGTTCTAATGCTGAAATGTGTACCAAATGGCCAATATAATCTTATTATCAAAATATATGTGACTGTGTTGATACAGTGTTTTAAAATTAAGATCGACTGTGTTTTCCTTAACATGTGGCAGGTGGCAAAATTAACCCTTTATTTGCTTGTCATGTGACAGTTATTTTGCAAGTTTAACAGGACAACACCTTGATACAATTTACCTGGTTGGCTGACCATCCAAACTCTTACATGCTGCTCTATTTAATATATTATGACAATTCTAAATCACCCATGTAACTGTGCATTATGTACATGTAATTTGTATACATAATTTGAGGTTTCCTAATTATAAAACAGAAAAGTGCTTCGAATAAAATCCTATTACATTATCCAAAAATGTATTAACCATTTTCCAATGAGTAATACCATCCATATTTTTTTATAAGCCAAGTCCAACTGCAAACTACATAGACCTAAGTATGCCAGTAGAGCCAGATCACAGCAGTTAGGAGGAATCAGTAGAACAAAGAACACATACCCTGATCTGCAAGTGCATTATGTCATGTAAGCTCAGGGTCTACATTGTTTACAGTTGCCTGACTTATAAGTATGTAAAGAATCTAATTAATAATTACATCGTAGCAATGTATGATAGCCAGGTCTTATAAGATTCATGCTAGAGTTTCTTTTTTTCGGTTATTAGACTATGATTGAATCAGGAAAGATCAACAAAATCTTGTGTTTGTAAAAAAAATTCTGCTTCTACTTCCATGCCTTAACGGGGATAAAACAATAACATACCTGTAAGGACATTCTTCACCCCTTTTGCACTCCCCTTTGACCCAAAATGAGCAGATATGGGGTCGATTTCTTTTGTAATAAGGGGTGGTCCTGGCTAATTTGAGTAGCATATCACTAGGAGCTGCAGATTTACCAAGAGCCCCCACAGGATTGTTGCCATCACTGTTTGCGATCTGAAGAGAGACCAAAATAATTATGATTTAAACTTCTGAAGGATTCTGTTGAAATTCATGCACATATTTCTCATGCAAATATTGAGTGTGTGTACTATGGGTCTTCTTGTTCACTCTTTTAAAAATGTTGCTCATGAGTCCATAATTCACTCATGCTGTAATCAAACCCACAGTACACTCATACCATCTAGTAAACCACAGTACACTCATGCCACACAGCAACCTAATGGTGGCATTTTACAGATATTATAAAGTTCTGAGAAAGTTGCAGGTGTAAGGTGAAGTGTTTATATTTGCAAAAATGCACAATGGAGAGAATGTTGGTATACCTCTACATTACTTTCATGTATTTCGAAAATTGTACTTGTGGATCTAAGTACACAGCTAACAAAAATGACTGCCCCAATGTGCTCAAAATATCAGTCTGAATCAGTGTAAAGTACACTATCTTTAGCAATTATTAAAACAGGGAAAAAGAATTGTGCCAGACTATACCAGCCTCTGAAAGTACAATGAATGAATCACCATATACAGTATATAAAATGTATAATATAAAATTTATAAAAAGCCATGAACACTAATTTTTTTTTTTACAATTTGCCTCTGAAGTCCAGAAAGTTAAAATGACCAAGTGGAGCTAGCAGCTTTTTGAAAGGTGCACATCTGATGTAAGGTCAAGCTGTATACTCTATAACCTATACAACACACATCAATTATGCAACAAAAAAAGGGGATTAAAAGTTCTTTGAACAATATCTAAAATATACAAGGTCATTTTTAAATAGCCAGTGTAACCAGTGATGAAAATGGGGGAAATCCTTTTTCTTTAAAAATCTACCCTATCCAGAATATGAAACTGTATAGCACCACCTAAGAACACTTATGCTATCTAGCAGCAAAAAGTACACTATGCCATTTAGTAGCCCATACTACACTCATGCCATATAGCAAACCAAAGAGCACTCATGTCATCATGCAGCCAAGAGTACTCATTACATCTTGTAGCACATATTACACTCGTGCCATTTAGTAAACCACAGTACACTCATGCCATCTAGCAAACCACAGTACACTCATGCCATCTTGTAACCCATAGTACACTCATGCCATCTAGTAAACCACAGTACACTCATGCCATCTTGTAACCCACTGTACACTCATGCCATTTAGACACCAGAGTACACTGAATCTGTCTCAATCCATCTAGCAACAAAACAGAATAATAAACAGACACTTTTTCAAAAAGACAATAACCATACCACCATCAATTCATGTTATTGTTTCTCAGCAACCATCACCATACCTTGGTATCTACTCATAGCTGATTTTGAAAAAAGGATGACTTTGCACAAAACTTCAGTATTTAGCTGTACTTTAGCAACCAATGCAAAGCATATCTTTGCACCAACACTTTCATCTTCAGCTTGGGAAAGATGTTTGTTTTAGTGACAAATAAATTTTTCAAAAACATTCCCACACAGAATCCACTACATGATATTATTAATGGCTACTATAAGACAGATAAACTTGCAGACTGTGTATACTTAATGTGGGTTGTTTGGAAGCTTACTGAGTCATCTAAAAATCTGAACTAAACAAAAAAAAAGATAATTTTTAAGCATAATTATTTAACAAAACTATGTGAAAGAAAAAGTGTTTCAGCTGGACTTAAAGTTAGTTCATATTAAGAGAAATTTTAGTTGTTAACAAGGGGCAGAGCAAGTTATATCAAGCAAGCCACTTCTTAGCCTCTAAAGTTTCTATTAATACCAATTAAATGACTCAGAACATAAACTAATCTTTCATTGGTGGTTGATATTTATTTGACACAGATCATCTTACCATTTGACCAACTGAAGAACTGTACATGCTGGTTCAAGACACAAAAGCAAGACACCAAATGAAGAGTCCATTCTGTGAGAATGCCTCTGCCAGTTCTGAAACGACTTTGCTAAAATGTTCTTATTGCAAGGAACATGCCGCAGTCTGAGAATTATGTTCTCTGAGGTCACCTAGCATAGGAGGTTCCAGACTTCCACAAAGATAAGGGCCATGTGTACCTCTCTGATGTCAGAGATAGGCTATAATAGATGTGTTGTTGAAGGAGACAATGACACATAGTCTCCCTTGCAATGCTAGGTAAACAGCCTTCATTTCTACATTTTTTATGTGATGGGATGATTCAGATGGGGTTCAAAGTCCAAGTAGATTATGTCCCCTGGTTCTAAATGGTCACCCCAAAAAGAATCTGAAGTATAATGAACATATAGGAGTTGGGTTTGGTTGCATGCATGGGGATTCCAATCATGTCCCAATTCATGCATCACTGCAAAAGGTGATGAAATGTTGGTCTTAGAAAGATCAGTGTTGAATAAAAATCTTTGTGAAGTTTCCACCCTGTGAGAAGTAGGACTGTAGAAGTCACATATGAAGACATCCTAATAGAACCAAGTTGGCAGTGGTATTCAAGGTTCCGAAACAGGACAGGAAAAATTGAGCAACAAAAAAGTTTTGCTCATAGCGTCTCTAATATAGCCAGGATTCAATCTATCCAATCTTGTAGAACTCTAAGTTCTGGTTTGTGAGAAATTTCATCCCCATGTAAATGAAGTCTTGCAATGGACTTCTACTTTTTTCAAGGTTGGGCAAAAGGCCCTAATGACTTACAGCGGTACAGATCCTGATTAAGGGATTGGATTTAAACATTGTGATGAGTCTGTCATCGAAATACTGGAGAACTGGTATTTCCAGTAACTGGAGGTATCCCACCACTATTCTAGAAACTCGGATAAAAACTTTGGGTGTGTAAGAAATTCCAAACAGTAGAAACCGGAATTGAAAAACCTCCTGGTCTAAGCAAAACTGAGATATTTGTGGTGAGGAGAAAATATGGGGATGAGTAGATAGGTATCCTGAAGGTCAATGGAGACTGCCCAATCAGATGTTCAAAGTGCATTCTGGATTGAGGAGATGGTCTCCATCTTGAAAGGTTCTTCTATTGCTTAAAGGGCAGAGGTCGATTATAATACAAAAACTTTCCACTTTTCTTGGCCACCAGGAATATATTGGAATTGAAGGCAGGTGACTGATTGTTCAGGAACCTCTTGACTCCACCATTCTGTAAAAGGATGTGCACTTCATCAGTTTAACCTAATTGGATTGGTGAAGAAAGATGGGGGTCCTAGATAGAGGAGGTAGTTCCTGAAACTGGAGTCTGTACCCCTTGCCCACTACTGAAAGGACACAACCATCATCTGTGATGCAATACCAGGCCTCAGAAAAGTGGCCTACATGAGCTCCAATGGGAGAGGGATGTTCGGCAGGAGAAGGTTCAAGTCCCTAAGACTGTCCCCCCCCCTCTTTTTGGAAAAGAAGAGGGCTGTGAAAATTAACTCCTTCCTTTCCAGATTCTGTTTTTCAGCTTCTGACAGCCAGAAGGACAAGGAGGAGGTCCATTTTGAGGATTTATGCTGACAATCCAACAAGTCTTTTGATACATCGGTAGGCTTGAATCCTCCAAAGAGACTCTCAGCTTCAAGCAGAGCAGCCCTAAGTATGTCTTTACTGTGATCAAGTAGTCCAAAGCAACATCACTGCAGTTATGAAAAAAGTCCACTGATTAAGCCACATAAACAGAAAGTACATGCCAAGATATCTTGATTGCCAGTAGCTTCTCGTGGGTCGGTGGTTCTTTCCGG
>QKMX01237373.1:1024-13698 GCA_003401595.1 Venustaconcha ellipsiformis | reverse complement strand
GTTCTAAAAATAGACTAGAACTATATTCGTGGGTATTGAAGTGGAAGTACTAATTGTAACCCGATGCCTGTGTGCATCGCGCACTTGGCACATGCAACCGGGTCTGCGCATTGTTATCTTAACATCCACAGTGGAATTAATCTTTTTGTTATGTTGTTCAACTTCAATTCGGGAGGAACTATTTACTCAAATTATTAACTGCAATTACATGATGCTCTATGATTTCAGGTCTAAATTGTTGTTTTGGGATTATTGAGTATTCATTTAGTGATTTTTAGGATATATAATTATAACAAATCAACAATCTAAATTACTTTACTATTATGTATTAATCTTATTTATTCCGACAAAACCAGACCTTTTATCGAACGCCACTATTTTACTTTTATGCCCGGTGTTCCAGTTTTGTAGAATAAATATCAATATTATCTACAAGATTCTTAAATTCCTACAATATTCTGCAAAACAAAAAACCATTTTATAAAAAAGAAAGAGGTGAACAAAAGGTATTCAAACACCAATGTTAACTAATATCGAGAGATATGTGTAATTCATAAATCGGAAACGACGGCCAGTAGTATAGAACATGCACTGTAGTCAAAATATAAAAATGAATCTCCAATGCTGGAGGAGAATGTGTTTTCTAAAAATAATTAACACTGTATTGTGAGAGGAGTTTGGAGATTTGTTCTCCTTACAGAGGGTAAACACTTCTGCAGGTATCGCAAAGAAATATCCATAGGTACCGCCTTAAAAATATCCAATTAAAAGTGTATTCGTACCTGCAAATACAACATTGTAACGTTAGTGGGTTAACATATAAAATAAAGCTCTACAATAATAATTTATGTTATTTACAGCCCATCAGTAACATTTGTTGCCTACCTAGGTAAACAGTCAAAGTTTAAAGAAAACGTTGATTAATGTTTTGTCATTGGATGACGGTGATGCTCAGGGAGTTTACTATAACAAAGCTTATGTCTTGCAGTAGGTTGAAATAATGTATCAAAAATGATAACTGCTTAAAGTTACGAAATAGTCATAGTCGTTTAATTGAGCTCAAAGATGATTAGAAAGTTATTTTATACAGAGTTCAAAGTCGCTTATGAGTGTCATGTGAGACTTAAAATTGAAAAGAATTACTCGTGCTCGTGATTTTACATGATCGGTATAAAAATAAATATATACACAACAGAAGTAGGTAAATAATGAAAGCAGTCCACCTGTAATTAAATTTACATTAGTTTAATTTAAACATATAAAGGAATATGATTTCACGATTCATTCAAAATAGCGCTCTAACGTGACGGGACTATTGACCTTACACTGACAGCACGAGTCCATGTGGTCATGCCTCATGGATACGTTGCTATTAAAGCACAACCATACGAACAATGTAATTGATAACTTGAATTGTATGTTTTAGGAATAAAAGGCAAAAGCGTATGTACTCGTGAGAAGGAATGGATATGATAAATCGTTTAACAGTTGGAAACTAGAAGAAAATAATATTCCTTTATAATAGCAGAATACATATATAACAATATCAAGCCGCAACGAAATTGAGTTTTACACAGATGGCGACTTTCTATAATTTTAACAAGTTCGTTATGCAACGCATTTATAAAAGAATGAATGAAAACATACAAATCGTATCAATTTGTTCTGATCTCGAGACAAGAAGAAAAAGTGATGTACAAACACATCGCAGATACATAATTAATGATACACACAAGGAGTTAAAGGCGATTATTATGTAGAAAGTGTCCTGCTAATGCAAAAAAAAAAACAACACTGCATTAGTGAAGACATAATAGACAAAATGTTTATTATGAACATTTTTGCCACATACAAAAGCCTTCAATAACAAAGAGTTATCAGACAATTAGCCAAAATGAGTAGAATTAGGAAGGAGTTTCAAGCCATAAAATAAACACAAGTACACCTTTCGTACTAAGCATGAACGCATATTCTCAATACTCTGTTTAAATACATCCAGGAATAATTTAAATTTAGCAACTGAAATATCATTGTAACAGAAAAACTGGTGAAAGAAAGGGAAAAGACTAAATATAAGATAACAAACACGAATAGTTTGCGTACAACCAACAAGATTAATATGGTATTGTTGTGGAGGCAATTCAAATTTAGAGATAATTAAAAACACAAACAAAACCCCGATATTAATCGCTGTCTTTTTGGTTGCATACATCATGCTTTTTAAAAAGAGGTTGAAGTTTGACAATATTGTTTTTAATCTGAAGATTCTAGTTTATCTTCCAACCCTGATTGTTACATTAAAGATACAATATTATTTTAGCCTTTTTAGGTAAAGCTTTGTCAAATATTAAGTACTTCAATGTGATTGTATGTGTTTCTGTATATTTACAGTTTATAAAACATGTGTCATCTTTGGCTGTGTTACGATTTTATGGTCTTAAATTGAATAACAGAGAAAGAAAAGCCAATAAGTTTAGTAAATGCAATATATAATTTAGTTATCTAATCTATAAAATGAAAATTTTAAGAGGTACTTATAGTAGTGTGAATTTTATACCACAAAATACTAAGTATCCTAACACAAATTCATGTATAAAATATTCCAAATGGATTTCGAGAGTCTTCATTGTGCTCATATACAAACAGTCTTCAATGAGTCGAAGTATCAAGATGATATAAAACCAAATTTCATTTACTGTATTTACAGTAGTCCCCAATAGTGTTTTAGTCCAAAATGGCAATGAACTGTAAATTTCAATGAATAACATAAATAAATAATTCCTCTTAAATTATATCTAAATGCAACTAAATGTGCCTATTCAGACTGCTATTAAAATATCAATGAAGAATTTGCTTTACTTCAGAACATAATTTCCTTATATAAACATTTAGGACACAATAAGACGACCAGGATGTGGGTTGTAAGTTCTCTTCCAGAACTTTATAAGGTTAGACCTAGAAGTCAAATATCAGTATAAAAAAACAACAACTTATTTTTAGCTTATAACAAGTCAGACATTAGAATTTCTAGGAGGAAGACCCATGGTCCTGAACTCCAATCCAAGTAAACATATTTTGTAAAAATGAGGTTAGTCAAGTAAGACCAAACTGCTACCCTTCCTTACAGACAAAGTTCAAGTATATAATACAAATAAAATATACACAACATTCAGAATTGATAATAATGCCACACGTAACACAGTTTTATATACACAAGAGCCACGCTAGCATGAGTCTCCCAATTACAACGCCAAAATGAAATGCTTAAGATTACTCAACAAACTGGATCGTTTTTTTTATATAGAGGTAATTATAAATAACTCGAATTGGAATCTAATTATAAATTTCAATGTGAACTACTTATCAAAATAATCTAAACTTAAGTTCTTTTGTCGCTCAGTTTGTGACAATGCCGAAACCAACTATACAAAGACAAGGTAACATACGTTCCCAATAAAGCTCCTAATACGTTAATTGCACATGTATATCCTAGAGTGTATTATACTCAGTATAAATAGCTAATCAAAGATAAAATTACATGATTTGATTTGTTTTTCCACCATTGTTTAAATGATGTGTAAATATCCAGTTCATGTTATTTTATCTTAAACATTTATCGTTTTGTTCTAAACCGTTTTCCATATGTTAATGTTTAGCATTGTGGTGCTGTCAAAATCGTGCCAGAATATCTAAAGAAAAGTCAGTTTATGCATTTCTTGATCCGTCCTTCAATGCGAAAAGGCAGCGTGCACACCTGGCACATTAATAATAGGCGAATGATATTAATCTGCAGAGAGAATAATTAAATTTGTTCAAGATGCCAGTGCCCACAGCTGTTTCTGATCCTAAAATATGAAACTTGTATTTGAATTTTATGAACCAGAGAGTGAAAGAGAGTGCAATAGCTATGAAAGCATGCTGCAAGTGAGATATTTTTTTTTGCAAAATATATATCATTGTTATGTTACTGCTCTGACTTGGTATTTCCGTTTGGATGCATTACCGTGAAGACAATGAGTGTACAGGCACTGGTTTATTATTTATGGTTCTAAAGTATGGATGGAATGAATTCAAAAAAATATACGACAGATAAATACAAGTGTGCACTCTGCTCCCCCTTCCTACGATTGTATCGTCGAAATCAATACTGCGACATAAACTACTAGAACTTAATATTATATTATTAGTTTTATTGAAATAAATCGCAGGTGGTTTTTACCTCTGAGGATCCTGTATATTCAATGGTCAATACAATCGTGAAACGGTGTCAGATGTCATTTTACCATATTGTCATTTATAGTTTGAATTAAATGGCTTGACAATTAAGGATATTCCAGATATACACCATAACAATTTTTTTTAGCTTATAGTTTATGTTCTTGAACTTTTGTATTTCAAACAAACACAGCCATATGGTAACGTATGTCTTTTTTTGTAAGCATGTAAACATATAAATAAACATTGAAAGGACACACGTCACCTCTTAATAATGTTAACCAAGCAACCATTAACCAAGCAAATCAGAAACATTTTAGGTCTGAAAAGAAAAAAATCAAAAAATCTTTACATGTGAATCAACATGAGTCCATACTTAACACGAATTTATCGCTAGTTTGCTATCAAAAGTCGGCCCCTATCCTACAATTTCCTATATTCAGTACAATCTTCAAATTTAATAAGGAAACGTATTGTCTGTAACTTATTTTTCATCTTTAATGCTAGTTCTTTTATAAGAATGTGTCTATTGTGCATTAGAATCATCTTATCTATTCATTGTATCAGAAAGGTCAGTTTAGATTTAGTCAATGCTTGATCGTTATAGAATTGTACGGTGCCAATAAACACTGACGGACATCAATTTTACTCGTTTTTCACACAGTTCAAATGCAACACCAAAAACGGTATGTTAATAATAGATTACTCACGCATACTTTCATATCCAGTAAAAATATGAAATTGGTTGTCATACGTGGAAGACCTAATTTATTTATCTTTTTAACTTCAATTGCAATTTAAAGTTTTTCAAATAATGATCAATATAAAGCAATGATATTCTGAGAGAAAGTACCTTTATGAAAATTCTGTAACGTTTTTGGATCAAAAATACCCTTATAGTGCCTTTTCTTTTTCAAATAAATTCTGGTTGAAGTGTACGATGTCTTTTAAATCAGTATAATCAGTTAAGTATTTTAATCAGTCTTAAATACTATTGTTCTTCGTTGCAATATAAACTAATTCCCTTTAAAAAGGACATTATAAAATGAAATAAAACTCGTATTTGATTGCACTCCAATTCATGTCCGAACACGTAGTATCGTGAATATTTACTCTTACGTTTGCATACGTGTCAATTCCAGTTTTTTTAATGTGTGAGATATTAATCTTAAACATGAGAATGGTATTCTGTGTTTTTCGTTTAATAGGACATTAAAATAGAACTCAATGCAAACATCGTTTTATAATTTAACTGAAAAGAGTTGCAAGTTTTTATACACATTTTGTAAGAAATATAATGTATTCTTTGTCGAAATAAACTAAGAAACATGAAGAGGATCAGGATATTCACAAGATTTACACAAAACATGTATGTGGCACAGTGGCGTAGCGAGGGTACTTAGCGCCCGGTGACAAAATATAAACTTGGTGCCCCTTTCGAGTGCATCTGAGATAAATCTATATTAAAACCAGATGTTATATAGAAATTTTAAGTACTACTACAAGGATTACTCATGAAAACAATATAACAATGGAATGGCAAAAATTAACTATAAAATTTAAGTTGTATTTTCCTCATTTTGGCACCCCTGGAACATGGGGTCTGAGGACAACTGTCCTCACCCATATCCTCCCCAACCTACTCCACTGCTGTGGCATTTGTGGCAATAAAGAAACTTCATTCGTATATCACATAAAAAAGTTAATTCTTTGTTTAGAACCCCTTACTCCTACATGTTTCAAAAGAAAACTAAGAACACATCTACCTAGCCCGTAATGATATTGTACAGCGTTACAGATTTAACTATTGACTTCACAGGTAGTATNNNNGTATGTGAGTGTCTAAATATTCTTTAAACTATACCAAACCCGTATATACCAAACTATTGACTTCACAGGTAGTATGTGAGTGTCTAAATATTCTTTAAACTATACCAAACCCGTTATGAAAACCCACATCATCTTCAACAAAACAAAATCAGAAATATATGACATAAACTTACAGCTACGTATGTTTTTCAATGCAATTTTCATACTTTTCCTATAAGCAAATTAAACTACTTCCAAAACGTTCATTAATAAAAACTGCAACATTTCAATAAATATGTTTCATAATAATTGAACACTAAAGCCAAATTGTTAAAATAGTCAGCAATTTTTAAATTATTTCCGAATATTATTTATTCTGTTAAAATAAGCCCGTTTAATAACAATTTTTTTCTGACAGTTCACTATTAATCCTCAGAAACACGTTTCACAGCAAATATGATACAGTGTTCAATATGTATATATTGTCCAATAGTTTTTTAAAGTTCAACAATAGCTTGTGGGGTAAGAAACCCCCCCCCCCAAGCTAACAATCATATAAAACATAAACAAATAGTTAGTCGGCGATAGGTGGATCAACCGACGGTATAATTCCTCGATCGATGTACCTCATACATCAATTAACCAAAAACATTTGCTGATTAGGAAAGATTGTACGTTGTTGTTATAACGAACCAATTTATGCGGTTGTTTCGTCGGCGCCCTGAATCCATATATGTTATTTCTTTTGATTACTCGTTTTTTCCTCTAAAAGTCCAAATTCACTATCTCAAGAGCCAAATTTGAATTTGTTCTAAGAAATGGTATACTATACTCTACATATGGATTAAATATATATCCAAGCGAAAGTGCATTTACATGTCCATATACATCAAAACTTTATTGGCAAACAATGCTCTGAGCTATATAACTTCTGTTTTTGACAACTTATCGATAACAGCTGTTGATTGCCTTATTATAAGGTCAAAGTTTAAAAAAGAATATTGATTGATGTTTGGCAGTTATGGATAAGGAAACTTTACATAGCCAGATTTAAATCATGCTGTAGGCTGGATTAATTGATGAAAACAGAGATAGTGCCTAAAGTTAGGTAACAGCGCGCATTCAATGTAACTCCAAGGTGTAAAAACAGTGGAATCATACAATATTGAGTTAAGGAATTTGCAGGATCAAGGGAACACATTTGATTTGAAGAATTCCTCAACGATTTTGTAAGTGGAAACATTTTGTTGATTTAGAATATTTATAGCGATTATTTACTTAATTAGTTATTTATTCATTTAAAAATATGTCTCGCTGTTATTTTCAGAACAATTCGTTATCTGGTAATGTTACCACGGGATATTTCCATACACATATTATCACTATCTTGGGACGTCTGTCTTTTGCAGATCTCGATTTTAATTCAAGACTAATAAAATATTGATATTCTTCATAATACATTTATTTTCTTCAAGATTTCCAAGCAACAGATTTTTCATGAATTTAAGTGCATATTTTGTTATGTTTATGTTGTCAAAATAAAATTATATACGAATAACCCATAATACAACTTTCTAGAAAGGTGTAGCACACCCAAACTCTGACACAGAGAAATGCACAATTACTTACTAATGCCAGATGATGTGCGGAACGGAGTATAATTTGTTTATTGAACATGTCTTCTGTTTTCTCGCGAATGTTGACACCCTTTACTCTTAACCTATGCACTGATTTCATTATGCACGACAATTAATTATACGTTGAGTACAGACAACTTCTATCAGTAACGAAACATAGATTATAACTACTATTAATGGGTCAATTTTAACTAGATTATGTAGTACTATCGTAAAGTGTTTTCTGCCACCTAAATAATCCATTGTACAGAACACATTTAGTTCGTGTTCAGTTTGTTGTCATTTTGTTTAAGCGGTTCAGTAGAATCTTCTATTTTCTAGTTTCCTATCTTGCTTTGCAAACGAAATATCCGCCGTTTTGTTTTTCAGTCCGCTAGCCAATCATTCCGTCTAGCAATCCATCCACTCATATATCACTTCATCCATCCCATCAAACGTAAAAAAAGTAAATTGTATGCATCGGGAAATCAGACAACCCATGCAGTACTCTAGATCCCTACGAGTGATATTGCAAAAGTGGCGTTTATCAATGTACAGTTCTGTCCTTTATCTAGTAAATTACTCTCTGAAACGTAACATTGATGGACGCAAGACCTTGGACAAAGCTTACGCTCTTACCTCCAGCAATTTTGATTTGATCCTTAAATTAAAAGACACCAAGTAACGTAGAAGTTCTGACATTATGCTGGATATACTGGGGCTACATACAGTCAACACTAGTGCACATTCATGTAATAGATTTTTGTATACCAGAACAGGAGCTTTAGTTTCGTAAATCTCTCCAAATATCACGCCATGACTTTAGTGGAAGACGGTTTGCTTTCAATTTTATATCATCACCAGAACAAAATACTTTGCACGAAGCTGCAAGAAAGTTTCGAAAGATATGTAAGAACAATTTCACTTGCCTATTTGACATCTCTGAAACGAAATAAGTAGCCAAATCAGTCTCAATAAATAAACATATTCAGCTGCAAGTATATATGTGTATTGGAGGATGTACGTAACAGTACGTCTGATATTATAAACAAAAACATGTTTGACATTTTTATTCAACGTTCAGGTCGCAATAAATCAGAGATAATGTCTTTGCAATCATTGCTGAAAGAATTCATTCGTTTATAACGCCACCGTTGTCTTGGACCGAGATCTGTACATTTTGGAGAAAGTTTTCATAAGTGAAAGTTACAGTCGGTTTTGTGGAAGAACAAAGATGAAACTTCCAACAAAATAACTGCCCGTTCAGAGCAGACATTGATGATCTTTATTCCAACATTGACCATGATTATTGTTTTACTACTTCTAGGAAGGTGGTGCTTGATAAGATGGATCAAAACTTGTCGGATGATGAAAGTGTACATTTACAGAAATTTTGTTTTGAAAAAAAAAATATTTTAATAAATCATTTTTATCTCTAAAATCGTATTCTTATGGTAAAGAAAATTGATCTCTCCTATGCAAACACTTATTTAGATGAATATGAGAAATACTTTATTAATAAGGTCCAAACTCTACCATATGTCTACGTAATGACTATAAGATAATATTCGCTTCATTGAAGCCGCTTGCGAAGAACTAAAAGTGTTTCCTAACTGCATGAATAGCAATCATTTAAACTAAAATTGGTCAAGACGGTATAGACTTCTTCGACGGAACAAAATAACTTTGCAACGAGAGATAATTTGGATACTAGAGTTTATTTGAAGGAAACTGACACGCATCAGTAGCCACATCAAACAATTTGCATCCACGGCATACGTTCAGGAGAATTGTTCAATCCCATATACTAAGGTCCTGCTACATTTGCAGCAATTAACAAGTTCAGGAGAATTGTTCAATCCCATATACTAAGGTCCTGCTACATTTGCAGCAATTAACAAGATATTCGTCATAGTTGTTCATTTCTCATCGCGTTACTATGAAGAAGTCTTTACGAAATCAGGCGAAATGGGAATAAATGACATTAAAGACATTATTAAAAATACAAATTTACAACAAAGCACAATAAATTATTGTATTGTTCATTTCAATAAATCTTTATTGTTACTTTCAATAAAAACTCAGCGTGGTAGAGAAAATTTCTACTGTTTTGAAAAAAATCTTTCCTGAAGCAGTATAGACATACACTTTGGTAAAATTTACAAGCAAAATTAAAACAAAAGGGACATTGGAGAAAGATTCAGTCCAACAAATATCGACAAACCTGGTTGTTGTAAGTGCGAGTTTAATGGTTGCATGTTTTGTGGTTTTCAAATTAAATCAAACATAGTAAAACAATTTAAAAAATGTACAAGTGTTAAAACTAAACAAAATAATTCATTTGAGGCTCAAAATGTGATGTATGTTGTATATTGTTTGAACCGTATAAGGCAGCATCTAAGGGCAAATCAAAAGAAATTTACACCTTAGAATGGAAGGAGATTATCTATGTAAGACTGCAAAAGCGAATCAAACACTATTCTAAACTTTAGTAACAACTGCAAGAAATGCTATTCAAAAGTGATTGGCACTGAGCACAACATCAACTGGTCTAAAGCGCACAGATGAAAAATGAAGACAGTCTATAATAATCGACACGAGATTAAATTAATTTTAAAATTCTAACGATGGCGCAATCTGGTGTTAATCTTGCTCATTGTATTTCTAAAACTATTACTATTGTATGACTCACAATTACAGATCGAACGATATTTGGTTTAGATTTTGTCGGAGGTGAAATACTTTCCAAAATATGAAGAACCTCCTGGTTGCCGGTAAATATTAATAAATGATAAAAGCTGAACAAATGCATTTTAAAAAAAAATAAGTAAAAATATAATAAAATCCATAAATAGGAAAAGTTTAAGATATTTGCACCAAATAGAAGGCATAAAAAGCTTGTTCTGTAAATTAGCAGTAACGCTTGTATTAACTTGAAATGCTGTGAAATCTGTGTAGCTTATGTATAAGAGCCAAATGACACAGTCCTTGACTGACCGTAATGTGTTTTCTAGGATGTCTGCATAATTATGTACATGGTTACAGGAAACTAAAACGCAATTAGCACACCGTAATTTTAGATATTGAATTAAAAAGCAAAATGCACACATAAGTATATATCCACCTTTCTTCCATTCCACCCCTATGCCCAGAATATAAATCGTAAAGTCATAATTTGTGTGTTGCTAGCTGCAAGTCAAATAGGATTATAATTCTAAAATATTAAAAATCTGTATCACAATGATTGGCCTGTTTGCGCATTTTCAATAAAGACCAAAATTGTGTAATGTAGCACACAAATCTATCATATTGTAATCACAAATGTATGTTCATTATTGCATAGAAAATCCATAGGGCAATAACTCTAGTGAAAACTGCGAGACAATGGTAACTGATCTAAACAATCCTCTTCAGATGATAACCATAGTACGTAAAATCATCAAAGACAACGATCGGTAACAGTAACACTAGAAGTAGCCACAATATTGTTTTTTAAATTTAATGCAGTTTAAAGTTTAAAGGGAAATAACTTTTACAAGACAAAAGAGAATACGTTGATCAGTATGCGCATCTTCAGATAATTGTATTAATGCGCTCTTAACTTCGCCACTTTGCATAAAAATAGAACGGCAAAAATACCTTTTGTCACATGGTTGTGTTTTTGTTTTATTGCGTCTAGCAGTAAACAAAAAAGATAATACCTTTTACAACAATTTCGAAGCTGTTGTGATTGGTCAATACATATGATTGGGCGATGCTCATGTTATGCCCTTAGAATTCTCACCTATTCATTGAAAACTACGAGTCTTGTTACAGTCACAAGATTCATAATATAATAACCGCCTCTGTTGTTTTTTTCAAAACATTTCTTCTTGGGATTTTTTTGCAGTGTTAATGTAAGCAGCATCGCCAGGTAACATTTGCCTTTACTGATCACAGACATCTCACTTTTGTCCGTGTGGATTAGATTATCGGGCTCGGCCAACATTGTGCCCAGCAAGATTACTCGCTCCAGATTTATTTACTCTTTCTTCACGCACACACATCACAAATGAGCTGAATTCTACTATCCTATCCATAATAATTAATCGTGCAAAAGATGACATCGTTGATGTTGTCTTTTAATCCACGGCCATCATAAACAACCAAAGAGTCAGATATGCATAACAGAAAATACTTTTCGTTATATGTTTTCAGTTGTTTATAAAATAATTGTATCATGTAATAAATACCATGTTTCCATCTGTACATATTAGTCATACATAAACATTAGATGTAAAATCCTCAATTGCACGTGTCAACATGCAAAATCAATTAGTAAACCTCGTTCACAGCATGCATTTATGCTGACTAGCATATCATAAAGAGCGGTACATAGCTGTTTTCATTTGAAAGAAACATTATATTGTAATTTTATTCTAGATTGTCTCGAAGGAAAGAACTAATCGACTTGTTCTTTGGCAGCCATCCAATCTATGAAACTATAGTTATATTTATTTATATTTCTATATAGCATGTCATTTACGTTTTTGAATTTTCTTTAACCCAAATATTTACACAAAACGACATCAAAAGATCAAAAGAGAACCCATAGATATAACATTTTTATTTCCCTCACTAAATGTAGAAAAGCAACAGTCGTTGAACCTTTGACTTGATTGTTATGTTTTGTGTATCCAAAATAATATCCCACTTCTTTGTAGTGGTCTGCATCATTAAGCCCCTAATTATTATAGTTTGTATGATTATTTCACCCGTAAGTTTGTATTACCTACCATAGCCAATATGACAGTGAATATCCTAGAACATTATCCAATATGCACAAAGGGTTTTATACTTCACCTACAATGTCCCATTCGAGAAAGAGCATATTAAACTTGCTACCAGAAGGGCTTGGGTTCGAATCCCTCAATCAGATCAACCTGATTCGGCTGTCTTTATACGTTAAGCAAAGCAGTTCACATGTCTCGGCACAGTTTAAACTTTATGTGCTGATATGTTGCAACACACACACACACACACACACACACACAC
>QKMX01237262.1:5165-16158 GCA_003401595.1 Venustaconcha ellipsiformis | reverse complement strand
GGCCACTGTAGCATAACATGTGATATTGCCAGACAGGCAGAGAGACATCATAAACCTATAAATATTTAAATACTAACCCTGTAAATATATATATATACCAAGGGCATTTGAAAAGTTCTGACTTTTTGTTACAACATTCTTTATGTGCAGGGCACCTATAGATATATGCATGTGTCAAAACATAGGTAAATGACCATGGCAAACATAACAAACACGTCTGAGAAGGATAAACAATTCTCCTATTGAGCACAATAGCATACTGCAAAATCTGGGTTCTCTAAAGACAGACTTAGGTAAAGTTATGGATGTAATTCACTGTCCTATGTTACAAATTTGAGGTGGTTTCATCATTTTAATGATGGTTATGAATCTAATGAAGTTGACTCACATTCTGGAAGACCATTGTCTGCAACTGGGGAGAGGGAAATGGCTGCTGTGAAGGAAGCAATTCAGGAAGATGCTCATTACATAGTGGATTTTAACATACTTTGGAATCAATTAATGTTTTGTGCAAGATGGATCCTGCATTTGTAGATGCCTGGTCAGAAATCACCAAACAGCTACATGCTGAATATGAAGTAATGATCAGAAATATGTGAATAAGATCATGAAAAGTGATGAAACACTGATTTTCATTTCTGAACCGGACTTGAGAAAATATTAAAATCTGGATTTAAAGGAAATGAGCAGAGACCACAAACCACTTGACATAGACTGTCAAGAGCTTTATATGAAATACTTTTAGAAACAAAAGGACTGATGATCCTGGGACCTGTGCATGACTAGGCTAGTGTCACTGGTCATTTTTTATTCCTTGAAAGTGCTGCCACCAATCTGCACATTAGTACCAGAAGTTTCTATCAACTCCATGTGTGCATGTTTTTTTTCAGGCATCCAAATACAAAGATCATTGACATCTCACCTGGGTCTGCATGAGTCGATTCTGGGGCTCAGCCAACATAGGAATGTAAGAGATAGAGCTTGACAGTAGGTTCCTGTGGGAATTTTCCCAGGTTCTTTCTCAAATATATATAGTGGCCATGTATCATCATGTGCTTAAAAATGGCATTAAATCCATAAAAACAACAATGCACTGGTGCATAAATCAACTCTTGTGCCAGATATCCTGAAGGATCATGGCTTCCAAACTTTACAACATTCTCTATATAGCCCTGAGTTATCATTGGCTGGATCCTTTTATCAACGAATCACTGAGGGGAAGTCAATATCAAACTGCCATGTGGTCAGAAATCAGTTTTTCTGTGTATAAATGACATCCTGAAAAGTCAATACAAACTGGCATTCAATAACTAGATAATCAGACTGAAAATGTGTAAATGTGCATATGGATTACTTTGAAGGGATGCACTCACATACTGTTTTCAAAGTACAAAAATTAATGTGTAAAAAGTTAATTATCATTTTCGGAAAAAGACTGTGAATGAATTTGGATATAACACAATTGTACAGAGGTAAGATTGCAGTAAAGGCAAGCATTTTAGACCACATTGCCGCCCTGAGCCCCCCCAGTTGATCATATATACATGCATGCATGGCAATAATAAAGTTCCAATGAAAGAAAATATAGATGATGTGCTGCTATTATATGTATATTATTTATCCCATACATTGACTTAATTAATAAACTGCTTTGTACACTTTCAAAATACAGAAAAACAATAATGCACAAATGGATTTTATTCAATTCTCAATTTTTTTTAATTTAATAAAGTTACAATGAAAATCACAGGTAGAAATCTCTACATAATTGGTAAATAATGACAATAATACAACATTCCTCTTTGACCTAGTATGTACACATACATTTGCCTTACAACCATTGAATTCAAAGATATAAGTAAGACTTCTCACATAATATACTGGCAGATTTAATAGGTTAGCTAAGATGATTGTATGCTAGTGATTACAATCTGATGTACTTGTATATGATAGGAGTGTTGAGAAATAGCTGATATTTAAAGACAGTTCCTTGGTTCATCATGACCAGTCAGCCACAGACTTTAATTTGTTGGGAATTATTTTCCATATTGTTTTCAATGAAGTCATTTTTGCACACTGAAATGCTTAAGTTACTTGTATACAATGAAGTTGAATAGTTTATTGGCACATCTGCCATCTGTCATGTTGCTGGCATTTGGGTTGTAGTAAACAATGTATTGCTATTGTTTAATATATTTTAGTTCTCCTAAAAATGTTAAACACTTTGAAAAAATGCAATAGCACTTAACCACCCTATTACAACTCTTTCTGGATCAATATCAAAGAACACCAATCCCCATGATAAAAAAACCTGCCAGATGGTAAAAAATGAACTGTTTATCCTCAAAAGTAGCTGACTGAATTTTAAATGGATGTAGGTCAGGGTCATTAATCACTGTCAATGATAGTGTGAATACATGTTAAAAACTCCAAAATGATTTAAATGGCATGAAACTCTTCACAGGTCACTATTACATGTATAGAAAGATGTCTGAAGGATTTCACCTGCCTAATGCAAGAAAGGTGTTAGAGACTTATGTTAATAAGGTTTGCACTGAAAAAGTAATAAAAGAGATGAATCATCCAAAAATCATTCAAATAGCATGCAAATCCAAATGTCAATCAAATAGCATGAAAATCCAATCACGTTCTGTACTTATGACTAGAAAGAAACAATCACCAAGTTTTCATCCATTTCAAGTGTTGTTTAGTAATCATGCTAACAAACTTGCTGAACAGAAAAAGACTGGATTCACTTCCTACAAATGACTACAAGAAGTGTGAGCAAATAATGAAGCAGGGATCATTAAAATGAGAGCATCTATTATCAGCTGAAATGAACATGTATGGATGATGTTCATGATTCAAGAGTGACAATATCATTCATTCATGTGATTGTGGTCCAATATACATGTAGTATTGCACATTTTATCATCCAAATTGGAATTTACAAGTTGAAAGAAAAAGTTGAAATTTAAAGTCTTGTATGTGTCCACATTTCAAAAATGCCCATACACATATTCCTTTGATTTTACTGCCCTTATATGAGAATTTATGTTCCTAACTACCTGATGGACTATAGTGTAAAATATACTTATAATCAATCTTGCAAACAACTGAGTCATTTTAAAAGACTATAACCAAAAATTTGCATTTGACTGACAATAGGTGAAAATAAACAACTGTAGTGTGACTACTGCATCTTGCATTTTGTAATAAGTTTTGACTGATTAATATATGCTGCGGTGGATTCATTTCAATCTAAGCACTCCACACCATTCTGAATTACTACCAGTATTGTCACTGGGTTAAATAAGGGTCACAAGGCACTTACTTTTAATTAAATAAATATCTTGGGCTAATCCAGACAGCTCTTTGAATTTTATATTGATCAGTCTAATAAAAATAAATAACTGTTCGTGGTGCCCCCTTACATTACAATCTGGATAGAAATCAGATCAGATATATGCACTCCAGACTGGAAACATGTAAATGTGGATGGGCAGGCAATGGACAACACATGATGCAAGACAGATGCAGGGCGATAACATGACCTCACTTGGTCTTACAGTCAAATGAGATAAAAATGATCTCATGAATATCTAGGTCAAGTTGGTAACCTAAATTCAACCTGATAACTGTGACTTGGTACAAAACTGATTCAAAATTATTAACAATTATCAAATTTGTGGTTTTCAACACACACACACACACACACACACCTCTTTCACATATACACATATAAATAAATCTCATATTATGGTTAGTTAACATGACTACTATCCCCACTCCCAGGACCTGAGATATGCAATTACTGCTGCACTGACAACTGCAGTAGTTACAGTCCAGAATGTAAATTTCAGAAACCCACTCTTTCCATCCTGATTGAATGCAAACCAGTGCTTCTTATCAGTCTTCTTGTTACGAGTGAATTTCTGCAGATTCTTTGATCTTGCTTTTGTATAACTGAAAAATACAAAAAATAAAGATGAGCTTATTACCTTTCTTAAAATTATTACATTTTACTTTATAAAATTATTAAACAAATTGAAAATCATTCACATTGACCTTAATTTCAAAAACTTTAACTCTCACCTTAATTCAAAAACTTTAAGATTGACCTTAATCTCAAAAACTTTAACACTCACCCTGATTCAAAAACTTCAAAACTGACATTAATCTAAAACCTTTAACACTCACCCTGATTCAAAAACATTAAAACTGACATTAATCTAAAACCTTTAAAGAAGACTTACTTTAAAAACTTTAACACTGACGTTAATTACCAATGAACCTAAGCTTGGATTTGGACAGATGGACAGCAATAAAATGTGATCAATATGTTGAACTACCAACAAGGTGGAATCAACAAAAAAAATATTAAACCTGTCCTAAGCAGTTACCTAACAGAATAGGCCAAATGGGCCTCCTAATACAGATGACATATGAATTGAGGCACAACTTTAAAAAAAATTTTTGAACAAGAAATCATAGATCAAATACTTGCTTCTATTTATTATTATTATGATTAATATTTTTTTTTGTTGCTATTACTTTAATAAACTTTATTCCAAAAATAAATATATAAAAATTTACATTTTTTGTTAATGTTATAAACGTTTTTGTGGAAATATTTCATGCAATAGGCATATTTTAATATTCAAATGATTTGCAATATAAATGTTTGGGATGTATTTTGGTACATTTCCAGGTCAACATGAATCTCATACTGGATAAAGATGTCTCTTTCTCTTTCTTAAATATGTATTTAGGTTTATCTAGGAGTGCTTTTAATATAGGAAAAGTGATCAATAATAGCCGATAGTTTTCTCCATTGTTTTGACATAATTTTATGGATAAAATAACAGCTAATCAATCCCTATGAATCTGATTGCTGAAAAAGATATCTTGATTTATGCATCTGCACACAGTATGCTTGGTTATGTTTGGTTCTTTTGGTTTAACATCATTTTTAAGAACATGATTGGCTAACCTTGGCAGCCAGTATATTTGGTAGAGGAAATACCCAAGAAGATCCAAGGAAGAACCACTGACCCAAAGGATGCTACTGGCAAGTTTTTGCACATACTCATTGCCAAGCCAATTCAAGCACACATACTCATTAGCCAAGCCAATTCAAACACACATACTCATTAGCCAAGCCAATTCAAACACACATATTCATTAGCCAAGCCAATTCATGCACACATACACCCCAAATAGGTAAGATGTGAATGACCTGTTAAAACAAACACTTTAGACCACTCAGCCACCTCCTACATGTAATATCCCATAATAGTTAATGATATTATCTATCAGATCTGCTTTTTGTTTTGTATCATTGCTTAACTGATGCATACATTTCCATTAGGCATGGTTAACTGCCCCTGAAACCATTTTGTTTTCATTAAATGTTTCATATTTACCATCGACTTGCTGTCAAAATCTTGCCAAAATTGAACAGAAAGAACTACTTATGTATTTCTGAATCATTTTTTACTCAGAAACCTATGTATAATAGCACAATGTTGCTACAGTTCACAGTAATAAATAATGTTCAGAATGGCAGTAGCCAAAAAATGAGTGCCTTATGTACTGGGCAAGGAAGGTGGGGTAACTGAACTTAATTTAGTTTATTACCAATCAGATAAAATTATTACTTACATTTATGATTAATTTCAAAATCATATAATAATTTTGTGCAAGATTTATAAATGAGAGTGAGTACAATAGCTATTAATGAAATGGTATGTTAAGTGCTTGTGCAATATGTACAATGACCATCCATTGATGTGAAACAGCCGTAACAGGATTTAAAAGATGGCTGTCATAATGGCCATATTGAAAAAGCATTTTCTTTTAGAACCAACAAGATATCATATGGAGTCTCTTGATAAACAACCATCAGAATATAACCATCCATTCAGGATGTGTAGCTACAGCAATGTTTTCAAGATGACTGCCTTGGTGGCCTTACTGGATATCAAATCAGCAGCAATTTCAAGTAGGTCCAACTCAGCAACACAAGAATTTTGGTTGACACTTTATATCAATATCATTTTCCATTTATAAGTAGTGACACTTAACAGTTATTGGTTATTGCTGCCCTGAAAGAGATTTAAAAAAATCGTATACCTTTGTGTCATTTGGAAGTTCAAAATAGCATCATAGGCTAGATCTGAGGGGGGATATTGAAGATACAGATCACCAGCTTTGCTTATCAGCTGTTCAAATGGCAGGTCTTGCGGAATGTTGGAGAGAAGCACATGCACAATACACATCTCACACTCACTTGCAAGAATCTCGTCTGCTCTATGCAAAACAATCTGAAAAAAGATGAAGAGCATGTAAACCATGTTGCATATTTCAGTGTTTAGTTCTCTCCTATATATCAGTCTGTTCTTGATCTTTGAACAAAAAAACATAAGAAAGCAGAGAGGTTCTAATGAGATGTTTCTATTTTCATAATGCATCAAGACTTTAGTCAAATTAAGCATCAAATAGCACCTTACAGGTTTGTATTCCAATAAAAGGTTTAAATGATAGGTCATTCTCATTAGTCTATTACAAAGGGAATAACTATTTTTGAAGTAATAAATAACTAAAGCAACAATTAATTCCGCCTATAAAATTTTTTATCAGTTGCAACTTGGAAATATGTAAAATCAAATTGTTTCATGTGGTTATAGGGTCAAAGGTCATTATTCTAAATGGGTACCTGAAAGATCAGTGTTTGAGTTCAATCAGACTTTGATGTTACCAGTATAAGCAGGCAGGTGTATGGGGGAGTAGGTGATTGGAATAAAGGCCATTATCTTATCAAGTCTATTTTTTTCAGCTTTATTGGATAACTATCTGCCCCTCACTTAACAATCTGAGCTAGTTTTTTTCATCTTCTCAGCATCAACAGTTTTGTAAACTTTGCTAGTTCAAGCTTGCTTCCAATTCCATGATGTATGCAGTGTTTCTTCCTGAAGCCCTGCAGATCTGACAGTCATTTATTCTAACCATACTTTACTTAAACCAGAGTACAGATAGATTAAGAAAGTAGATAAGAATTATAGAAAAATGTAAAACAAAACAAGACTGCAGATGTTAAAAACTGTTAAACCCATGATCAATGCATCACTGAAATTGGCGACCATCACCCTAGTGACAAAAGTGAACAAGTATTTTGAAGAATAAAATTCCCTTACTTCAAAGCAAGATATCAAAGTAGAAACAGAATCTAAAATATTCTACAATTGTGATCCCAAGGTCAAATGACAAGTGTCAGAGAATTGATAACAGTTACTAGCATATTTAGACATCCTGCACCTGATTATAACTAGAATCCATCTAGTTTAGGAAATAAATACTACACAAAATTTCAACCACAACTTGACAGAAAACTGTTGATGATAATGCCAGTGGAAAAGTGACTACTGTCTCCACTAATGTGAGGTCTATGAAAAATGTGTGAAAAAAAGCAATTACAATTTAATATGCTCATAACAGTATGCTCCATAACAAATGAAACATACATTATCTCATTTTTTATCTATAAACTGCATTTCTTAAAAAAATCAAAAATTTAAAGTAAATTATATGAATACTTTTCCAATCACATTAACATTAGGAATGTGTCTACTACCTCCTGAATCCAGCCCAAGTAACAGACAAAAAGTCATTTTTTTAAAAGATGTAAAGTCGTTTTTTCTTCTTCTGTCATACAGATAATGGGCAATAACTTTTGCTCATTACCCCTACCCCCGGGCCACCAGAAGGTATCACCAGGCTTTAAGGTGAGAGAACTACCAATGTTTGTATATTAGGGTGGTTCCTCAAGTAGTGTCATTGGGTAAATATTCTTGGAGAAAGATAATTTAATACAAAATTTGCTTTCTAATTTTAGTATATTCCCTGATCACATTAACAATCACATTAACATAAGGAGAATAGGTAATAATTTGAAAGCATCCTTTGAGGGAAGAAAGATTGGATTTCCTATGAAAATAATAACCTATTCTCCTACTTAATGCAACACAGCCTATGGTCACTAATCCATGACCAAGCTCTCATGTTAATAACATGATTACTGAAATCTTTATTACCTGGCGATTTAAAAGTTACACACAAGTTTTTAATTAAGTTCTACTTACGGCAGCTGCTAAATAGATGGGCATAAGAGGATGACATGCGATGAAAAAGTCATAAAATCGGACAATCTGCCGCAAATCATTCAGGACATGCCCATACCATGTTATAAGCCAACTGAGAGAGAAGACTGTACCAACTTCTGACCTAAAAGGTAAACATTAGGAGTAAATAACTTCAGTATATACACTGAAATTTTAAAATGAAGTCATGCTCTACAATACTTATTATTTCTTGGTAAGTTTATGTTTGAGGCCAGCTTACTTTTGAGAAGGGAAATTTCATGATAAACTGACATACATCTATGTGGAGAAAAAAATTGCAGCATGTATAGAATTGCCTATGTGCATAAATTGCACATACATGTAAAAGCATTATGGAGGGATGTCAAATGAAATAAAAGTGCTTACAGTGAAATGTCCATGGCTCAGTTCACTTTATTTCATCATTCTTATCACACTCCTCACAGTTCATACTCATTCAGAATACACTTACTGCCTTAAGACTTTTTGACCCTTGGGTCACTGCATCTGTGCATTAGTACACATGCACATGGACTGGATCCTCCCTCTTTTCTCTAACATTTATTGAAATCCAAAAAAAAAAAACAAGTACAAAAAGAACTAGACTATATATGGCAACCCAGAAACACTTCACTGTGATGTAACTGGTATATTGTAGCAAAACACTGATTGAAATCCAATCAAAAGCTGTATTAAATGAACCAAACTAACTATAGTAACCAAAATGTACTTCACTGTGATGAAACTGCTATATTGTAACATCTGCCATGTGCAACTCTATAACACTATCCATCACTGCAAGTAAATAATTCCTGATTTTTCATCCCATGTATCTGGCAAAATCTTCACATTTTAAACTTACATTCTTGCAAAGAAAAGATCAGTCAATGCAGTCTAACAGGAATGTGGTGCAGTTATCAAACTGAACATTTTTCTACAGGTGTCATTTTACCATCAAATTAACAGGGTTAAGTGGCAGAGGTAATCTCTTGCCGAAGGGAGCTAACTCATTGTGAATTATGCATGCTTTATGCCTAAGTAGACAGCAATGCTTGAATGCTTTAAAATAAATGGCATTACCAGCTGCTTGCATGTGTTATGATGGTCCTGTATATCAGCAATTTATAATTGTCTCCTCTCTGAATGACACAATACACATTGAAATAAAAATGAAATCAAGGATTTAAATTTGGAACAAGGAATGCAGTTAAAATAATTTTTTTGTTGTCGGGATAATTTGTGTGCCAATTATTATTTTTCTTGAACATCTCATCTGGAAAAAAAATTTCTATTGTGTAATGATGCACTGGACACATTCAATGCTGGTTGGAAGTGGGACAGATAAATCTAGTTGTATTATATCTCTGCATGGAAATAAAGAACACTTGTACAAGAATGTCAATGTGTTTTCTTTAATTTAAAAAAACACAGGTTGCAGTCATTCCTTTAGTTTTATAATTCCAATATGAACACATCTTGAGAAAATAAATTTATTACAAAATTTAAGTCTATGAAACATAAGCTTTAAGTCAATGAATTAATTTTGAGATGAGAGTGTAGTATAGATCAAGATGCATCTGATCACCAGGTTAGTGTGATAGATCTCCTAAACTTCAGAGGTGAGTTATACATTATTCATCTGTAATAAAAATTACATCGTGTGGTTTCATGAAATCATCATCAGTGACTTTAAATAAGAGATATTTTATCCTGAATGTTCAACAATGTTCTCCATGTTAAAAGTTTTATTAATGCACACCAGGTTCAAACTAGAAATGAATTCAAGGAACTCACAAACCTGACCTGACGAGTGACCTAAGTGTAACCTTAAACAAGATGTAACTCTGGTAAGTAAATAACAATTTGGAGTGGAGGAATACAAAAATATGAGGCCTACTTTCTGTTGAACCCACTTTATTTCTGGCCAAGAAAAGAAGTTCTCACAGTAAGGTTCATCTAAGGTGTGGACATAAGTAACAACATATTAAAAGAAAAATAATGCCATGGATGGATTGACAATAAAATGCTCAATTGGTAAACAGAAATTAATTCACTGTTAGACCACATTCCAGTTTTACAATGTTTTAAACAGATTTCAGTTGCAAAAAGGGATAAATATATAATTGATTTTATTATTAGGACCACATCAATACAATATTACATTAAGAAAGCCACATAATCTCAGTTGTTTACAAAATGTTTCCATGGGATTTCATCTAGTCACAAATGTAAGTTGTGTTGCTGATAAGAAAGTATTGCACAAGTGAGTATATATTTACATGCTGCTAATTTTTACTTATTTGTATGTCTTTCCCTTCCATAAAAAATTAAATTGTGGACATTTATTTTGTTTTTACTGCAATTCAAAGAAACTTTAACAGCTGTAAATTAATTTTTATGAGAGATTTAAATCATATATCTCTGAAAATGCGAACTAATCGCATTAGCATTAGGAATTACCTTCTAAATCCAACCCTCAACGAAAGTCCTAAAAAAATCTTTCACTACTACAGTATATACACTATGAATTATAAAACTGTAATCTATGGGAACAAACTCTTAGATGTTTTAATAATTACCTCCTCTTGTCACAGATAGTCAAGCAACTGTAGGACTCGAGGTATTAATTTAGTTCCCATAGTAAACCAATGGAAACCAGTTTTGATGTATCCTGGATGACAGCTTCTTAGTCAAGAAAAGGATATGAGTCGTAGCATTTTCTGGACCTATATGTGTTTGAAACATGTGCTTTCAATTCCACACCAAAAACTCAGGTGATAATTTCAGACTGGAGAGTTTCAAACTCAAGACTGTTAAAGGACTGAAATTCCATC
>QKMX01237177.1:2419-14702 GCA_003401595.1 Venustaconcha ellipsiformis | reverse complement strand
CGATCAAAATTTTGTAGGGTTCACCCTCCCTGCTGCTCAGACTAAATAACTAATAAAGTAAACTTTAAGCATTGTGTGGATGGTGAGGTCTGACTATTGGTGCGACAAGTAGCACACGCCGGTATACTAGGAAGTTGGTTGTTTTGTTTTTTACACTTTCACTCAGCACAAAATAGGCTATACAAGGAGGTCTTTATAACTGGTGGAAAAGGGATCAGGGAAACCCCGTCAAGAACCACCGACCCTCGATTAGCTACTGGCAAGCTGTCTCACATACCCACACTGGCCAAACCCGAGACTCGAATCCATGCAGATAGAGATGAGACGGCAGTGATTGTTAAAGACGAATCGGTGAAGGCGAGAGTACATTTCTACTGTCTTTATGATAATAGCTACCTTAAAGGAGACGGTCTACGATCGTGAATGTGTACTTCAAGATAATAGCTACCTTAAAGGAGACGGTCTACGATCCTGAATGTGTACTTTATGATAATAACTACCTTATAGGAGACGGTCTACGATCCTGAATGTGTACTTCATGATAATAGCTACCTTAAAGGAGACGGTCTACGATCCTGAATGTGTACTTCATGATAATAACTACCTTAAAGGAGACGGTCTACGATCCTGAATGTGTATTTCATGATAATAACTACCTTAGCCGAAACGGTCTATGGCTCTGACTGTCTACTTAATGCTAATAGCTACCTTAGAGGGGCCACGAATTATTTTTGTAAACTATATAATAGGCAGGGCTATCGGTAAGCCCCGCATAGTGCTCGATGTATCTGGGCCCAATTATCCTAGATACGCCACCGATGTCACTGAATACGTTGTTACGTGGACGAGTTTGAAGACAATTTGTGCTCCACAAAATGAATAAAAACGCACAACGAACTCATCAGCCGAAATTATATTAACTTTATGACGTAAATGACTTAAATGTACCATATGTCTTGTATCAGAGTAATCGAATCTAAAACTATGCATATTCATGGTTGCTACAAACATGTACATCACTTTAATTTAATTACAATATCAGCAATATGATGAAGTAAGTGTAATGCTTAAGCTAGTTTTAATCAATAATTGATGAATTTAATTTTAGATGTTATCACCGTGAAACATGTCTAATTTATCGTAGTCTGAAGAAAAAAGTTAGCATTGATATTAGTGAATTTTTTATGTCAACTTTACGGAAATTTTTCTTTGAAATAGCGGTCATTACATTCATCAGGTGAACAGAAAGGTCAATAACGATACATGCCCATAGGTATTGCTGCTACTTTTATCATCGTTGTAGTTGTTGTGCATGTTTGTATTCGGTTCCAGTCGTGGCGCGATTTTGGAAATCTGTTAGACCAGAAAGATTGAACGGATAAAGCGCACTGAATCTATGTGCATCCTTGCATGAATTAGCAGCATTGAGTCTACGTGCATCCATGCTTGAATTAGTAGCATCAGCTATTCAAACTTACGTGGTTTCTATTGTCAATCACTCTATCTTCGTCCATTGATTCCACTTGAGTATCGTTTTATCAAACTTAAAATGTGTGCAATGTAAGATACGTCTGGTAAAATTTATGTCTACCGCAATATTAATGGTTGAAAGCTAATCTAGTATGTAAAGACACATTTGTACTTCAACCCGTAGCAAATTTATTTAAGACACCTTTTTCATGGTTACCTGGAAGATTTGAGTCAGTCCTCTATCACATAAATAACACGAAATAAAAGTAGACCTCACTTCACAGACACGTTTTTATATCTGAGTACATTCTAGACATGAAAGTGATTATCTCAGGGCAAAACAGTGGCTTCTTTTAAAAATCTTAGTTCATGCTTGGCATGAAATTGATTATCTCATTTCATCAGAGTACAAGCTAGTGTGGCCGTAAGCAATTCGGAATATATGCATACTCGGGAATATAGTGCCATAAAGGTTAACTTTTTCGCGCCAACAGAGATACCCGTTACTATCGATATAGCTCCGACAACAATACGGCACCTACAATGGTGGATGTTGTCTTTATGCACCTGGTGCTTCAGTCACACCAAGACCGACAGTAAATGCTACAGTGTGTCCGCAAATAGCGACCAGACATGCGCTCTTCTATTTCACGATCAACGCGGTTATCTTGGTAATTTCATCTTGCAACTGTTGTTCCGCTTCCATTATATTGTGTTTTTTTTTACGACGGTAAGACTGGGGCGGGGAATGTCGTTATTCTTCTATCACAAATACATGCAGACCTTATCTGGTCTCATCAACACGCGCAAGAATAATACTGACGCACACTTCTAGCCAATTATTCTTTTTGTGTGGCACAATGGTCATGCAGTTATAAAAAATCTGCCTCAGTAATACTTAAATTTTCAGCGACAGTAGTTTGGCACCCATCTCATACAAAAACACACCGATTACGCCAGAATATTTTGCCAAGAAAACCCTGACCAGATCAAGCGTGTCCTTGTTGAATAACAGTCGAGACGTTTCTTTTCTCAGCTGGATATTTGTTGGCTTAAAATATTCGATGGCGAACGTGTCCGGGGTAGAGATATCGGTGAATGCTACTTAGCCATTATAGAAACAATCAAGGAGTGCTTTATGCACCTGGTGCTTCAGTCAACGCTTCGATGTTTTCGCGTGCTAATACTTTATCACCTAGCTGGCCTCGAATTGGTATTGTAACATCTGGGTGGTTTCAGCTATCAATTTCTGTCTGGTTCTTAGCATTATTATATTTTAGTAAATACGAGGGTACGGTAACATCACTGTGATGCAGATAACTGTCGTCAAGTGGAACAAAATCATCATCAATTGGTCCAGAACCCCGTCGGTAAATCCCACAACCACATCACAGCGGTCAGAATACACTACGTATATACAATAGCAACATAATCTAATTTTAAACAAAAGCTCCAAAGTCGGTTAAGTCCCGTAAAGATATGCATTGCATCAAACTGAATTTTGTCTTAAGCTACCAACGCTATTGCTGTCGCATATATAAAAGATTTTGCAAGACTTGTTTCGTGTTTGTTTTGAATTATTGCTTGTTCACCGGGTTGATTATTGATTATTGGTATCACTTAACTCCATCCACTATAGTAATCGGATATGATATACAAATGCGATCCAGATTCACGAGCTGTTAAGGTGTTAGAATGATGGTTATTATAACAATTTACATTACCAAAGATGATTCGACCATTAGTTGTCTTACTACCTTTCAGTTACTATCTTTCTTTCACTGGCTTGTTTTGTGTACTCCGTAGATGAACTTACCACACTTGGTGGTGTGGGCACGTGAGCAAGTTCTTCTGTATTGTCTTGTTGCAATATTGGTTGCATAGACATGGTCTTTGATATACGCAACCGACACGCCACTGTCTCTGATTCCGCCGTTGTCAGTGACCTCAACCAGATTTTTTCACCACAAAGTTTCCTTTGACCTTGACAATGACATCATGACTGTCCCCGCTCTAGTAAACTCAGAAAAATCTGCTTTGGTTGCAAATCCGCTCAGATCCACATCGGTAACGTGTTGTGGAGCAGAGTAAAGATCGCAAATATTGACAGATATAGTTGAATACGATCACACATACTTTAATGTGAATCAATAAGTGCTTGCAGGGTTGATGAGCACTGCAGTGTGCGCAGTGCTTCAACAACAAGATGGACACATATGGGGACCATCCAACCGTGTTTGTACTGGCATATTCGAATGAAACAACTGTTGCTTCTCATCCTTTGATAAATAATCAACTACTTTGACTGTGTCTCAAGTCCTTGCAATTCAAAATACAAACAATGTTGACATGTCACCACTTATACGACCAGGGAAATGTGGGCATGTGAATGACTGACGATGCCCGTTTCGCGTGTGAGGAACCATTGCTGAAAGTTCATCTTGCATAAAAACACCATGAAAATATTTGATCAATTGTGCCATCGTGATTAAATCAAGGTTGGTCAATGAGCGCCCGATCTGAGGACCGGTGTATCGAAGACCTCTGCTCGAAAATATTTGATGATTCATGCTTGGTTATCAAAGGCCTCTTCCTTTTCTATGCTACTACCAACCGGCTTTTTCAAAGCCATTCCTGAAGCATTTCCGACAGCCGATAACGTTGCAGCTATTTCAGCCGCTGAAGCCGCTATTGCCAACAATGTTCAAATTGCTACGGAGAATGGAAATATTCTACGGATCTTTAACATGTGTGGTCCTGTTTAAGTTGTTCTGTATTAAGATATGTAAGTTGTGGTTGGGTCAACCATATGGGGTCATTTCCAGTTAATTTTTCTTCAGACAGTTTCAGTGTGAACCCATATTTGTTTATTATTGTGTGTTGGATTTTTCCAATCTGACTTTGAGTAAGGCCTACCGCTAATTCGGGATAGGACATGGCTATCTAATTATGAATTTTCCATAGGTGCATCGATCACTTTCATTCGGACACCAGCACCTTTGAACAACTGCATCTTGTCAGAAAGTATCACAGCTTAGCATTTGCAATTAGTACCACCAGAAATATTGACACATGAATGAAAATACATGTTGAAAACAGACTGACTGAATAACTCCAGATGTTCCAGTGACAAGTAATAAATCAGGTACAACGTACAAAAGTCTTGCTGAGAAATTTACAGGCCTATGTCGACGTTTTGGTGTCGTTCCGTTATGACCACAGATTGTGATATGCCCGTGCAGTATTATTGGCATCTGTACAGTCAAGCCAAATTTCTTACGAAGGCTCTTCATCATCACTGAACCGCAAAGAGACCACAGTCAATTTATAGACGTCAAACACCATTTTATGTTGCACCTGGTCATTGTATCACTTTTGAAAGAACACGTTTTAGTTTAGTAAGACCTTCATGGGTACTTATTTGCCAAGCAAACTACCCCACAATACAAGTGGGTGGGTGCGCGTATGTGGTATGTACGATAACCGATAACGTTTATTCATGTGGTTCCCAAATCCATAAACGACAACAAGCGTGACTCTGTGCTCAATGAAGGGGATAACACAGGCATCCACAAAGCCAGATCATCTGGCACTTCACTAGGAGAAGCACCTGCATCACGCCATACGGCATCTTCGGAGTTTGTTTTTGCGAAACAGGGTGAACGTATGCTTGGCATCAAATATTACCTTGCAAACATCTCTGCAAAACCAAAAATGTGACTGAAGCAAATAGCACACGAAAATCGTAATGAGTGCTCGACGATGTGCATATCGAAGTCTGATATTATACAGTTTCATCGGCATCACCAGCAGCATTTTGAGACTGTCTGATTATATTTGCTCTCTGATCTGCATGATCAGTTGCATCCTTGACAATTATTAAGGTTAGAGCAGCGGTTATTGTATAATCGTTGCTGTATCGCTCGAGTCCCAGAATCGTCGTGACCACGTCCACATTGTCCAGAATGGATTCAGTTCCTTTCCATTGATGGAGTAACGTGCAGCGTTAAACAGCACCCTGATGTCATTGTTAACGAAACTCGCTTGGACATTGACATCGTAATTGGTATTGTTCTCACGCACTAGTTTTTCCTCCATTTCCAAGGATGCCTCACTGGAAAGAAAAGAAAAACGTAGAGGTATCTTGCGGTTGCAGTTCTACCTATGACTGATTGGGATCTCTTGCTGGTTACGAGTAATACTAAAAATCTATTTTGTTTCGATGCACCAACATAGGCGCTTCCATGTCAAGTGCTGCATCAAATATATCTTTGAACTGGGCCATGATTTATAGATTATTGTTTGATACTTTGTAAATCTACTCCCCATGGCCAGACATGCAATCTTGGAATCAGACAATCGCTGTTAAGCGGCCTCGTTAATGATTTTTCTCACTGAAGGCGGCATTGATTCAGTCTATGGCAATGTAACTGGAGAGTTTTTTTTATGTCGCTCCTGTGGCTAATCGCCGTATTTGATCTCAAAGCTTCTGATCCATCTGCGAGAGTCCAGTTGTTTTAATCGATCCACAGCGGTACTTTTAACATTATCTACGACCCACATGGCCAATAGCTTAGCCATAGGTAAAACGCGAGGTTAGGGATGTGATGGTTTTTTGTGCGCTTGAAAATTAATCTACGAACAACGTCACCGAACCCAGTTCCGTAATAGGTCATGTACACGGGTTTTCGCGCGTCAACTACGCGAAGAGGCTTTACACGTCAACGCACGACTTTCATTGAGGTTATTTTATGTCACGTCAATTTTTCACTCCACAGATCCACCACGTACCTGTCTTGATCCACCAGGAATAAAACGAATATGAATCATCCGATTATTATGGCATGTAAGATATACAGTTACCGCCGGTGTAACTGAGATCAAGTCACATGGCTATGTGAAAACCCAAACAAAATGTACTGCTATATACCTGTCATGTAAGACCTGCTTTCACAACTATTACTACGGAGTCAAATATACATGTAACCTATCGCTGACCTTATGAAAGACCGTGCAATATTCACTTCATACGTTTGTGATTCGATAGCAATGACATAACTGAGTCTGGGCCAATAGGTACGTATATAAATTTTAGAGTCTTTGCCAGTGACCGTCGAAATTCTTCGTCGAATTTCTTCATTGACCGATTCTACGTCGTGCGCGCCGAAGAAAGTTCGATAGTATACCAGTTCGCGCCACTATCTGCTGAAATCAAATGAGTTATTCGCAGGAAGGGCAAGTAAACTGTTGAGATTGAATATTAGGCCAACTGCACTACAGTCGAAACGAGGCATGCATGATTTCAAGTGTGGATGAATACTTAGCAATCACAGGTGCAGAAAAAGTCACACTGAATTCTGGTTTTGTGGATGAGATGATCATCGAGGTCACGATCTGGACTGTATTTACACTCACTTTTTGCATGAATGCAGAGATTTTACAAAACGCATCTTCGCAAACGTTTCAGAACTTATCATCGGTGTTGCATATTTCGCGAATATCTTAACAAGCTTGTGCATCAGCACATGGTACGTGTCTGTCCATGAGATGACAGGTGAACAGCCTTTGACAAATTAATGTGGCTTTATTAATAACTTCGGTGGGAGGATTGTTGTCAGCACGAACTAATCTCACGAGTATTTCCAATAGATTCACAAGGTCGTATGGGTCACAGAATCCACGAGCGGTGAAACTTCCAGGTACAAGCACTCCAAGGTCGTTCTCTTGATCATCTATACATCTCTGCCATTCTTCTTCTTTCTGTGTGAGTTCGTATTTTTGCATTTTTTTTTTCGCAACGTGTATAGTTAACTATTCGAGGAGTAGTGTGATACGTTCACGCTTGGGTTGTTACTTCGGTGCAGATTTGGTTGGGTAGTTTACCTTTTAGGATTTTCCCACCTGCTGGCCAGAAAGTTTATATTGTTCTATTTTTCACGTGATTTTTTCTTCCTTAGAACGAGTTTGAGGGATAAGTGCCGATTCCTGGTCCTGACTAATTTCTTATGTATAACGATTCACCTTCAATTTTTCCTTATGTATATGCAGTATGCGCTTGTTTAAAATAAGTTCATCGAGCCCTAGTATCTTGTTTCTTTCCCATACACTCCCTGACAACCATTTAGGGCCACTCAGTATTCGTGCATTTATCACGCGTCTTTGATGGTACCTTGATCAAGTAGTCTTTCCAATTGATAGGCCTGCCAAGAGCGCAACGCATAGGATTTTAAAAAGCAGTCTGGCGAGTTACTGCATTGAAAAATGGGGCGCTGTTTGCAACTATGACTTGTAGTCCGATGGCACGTTTGGCTTTTGAGCAAGTGCCTCTCTCAAAACTTCGCTACACCCTGATCGCCATCAAGTTATTCAATGTCCTTTGACTTTTTAAATCTCCTCAGGCAAAGGAGTAATCGTCTCTACAGTTACTTGCGTCACCTTTTTGATAGCCTTGGTGGGATTAGCTATTTTACGAAAGGTGCATTTTGGGAGGCAGTCACACATACTCTTTTATTGGCCTTTACGAGCAATCGTCCTTGAACTTGCCCACCAGATTTTGTTCATAGTTGAGATAGTGGATACTCTCACGCATCCAATTATATGGCTAGTCTTGGCTGAGCCATTTTCGCATCTATGTTATCGGTGGTGATATGTAGTTGCAACAAGTTGGTTTCAATGTGCATCATTTCGACATGATCCTAATAAAACGGTTTGATCGCATCGTAGTGAAACTCGTACAAGAGCAGCTTCGACAATGTTCGGTACGAAAGACCCCACATAGATTGATTGCCTCATCTGAGTTTGTTTTTTTTTTTCTGTGGACGACCACAAGTTGCAATCAAACATATTTCTGGACTCGAATGCTTAGTCGGCAATGCGCCTTTGGAGTCTGTCCTACTCAGTACTCTCACGGACAAGATAGCCGCGAATTCGTTTGCTAAGATTCTCCTTGGTTTTCCCCAACACAGCACTGTTTATGAGCTTGAAGAAGTTCTCTTCAAAGTCCGTGGTGAGTAGAACTGTGTTCATCTGAATGTAAGGGGTCACCCAGGCCTGTTGAAGAAATTTGAACACTCGTTGAATCTTAACGATACGGGATGAGTTTGGTACATTCGGTGTACTTTACGACCAGTCTCGTTCAAGATGTACCACTGATACGGTGATAGCCACGACCCGGGTACCGATAGCGCTTCTGAGGTCAGCGGATAAACGAATATGGGTCTCATGATATTTCAGGTTTACTTCAAAGAAGTATCTGTGGTCACAGTGAATGTAGTGATCGTGCACATCCTTGCTGAATTAAAGTGCGCAGGATAGATCTGTTGAAATCCACCCAAGAACAACTGTTGCATCATGGTCCATCCATCTAGATTATTGATACTGAGATACATGATGTCATAATGGTGATCAAGGGGGTTATACCCCAACACGTTTGGATTTTTGATACTGGTGTATCTTTGACTGGACATGGATATTACACTAAAAATCGTCGGCTGGTCAACTTCTGTGAGCAATTTCAGCTCGAACAAGGTTTTGGACAACAAAGCGTTTCGGCCCATATTCGAGACTGAAAAGTAATGGGTTGGGTCGAGCTTTTACACGTGTATGGCGGTGTCGTGAAATACCTCAAACAGTCTGTCAACAACAATACTTTCGCGCACAGATACAGAACGTGAGAGTCTCCAGGGTTTGTGCTATCAAAAAGAGACCAAACTTTCTTAGCATGTTACTTGCCGGTGGCAAAAATACATCCACGTGACAACGATGAGTAAATCGGTTATGTTGGTGGATGCAGAGTTTCGGTAAATTTGTTCCAGTCGTACATGTACTCATACGGATACACGCCTTTCCTCGTGATCAGGTCCTTATTGGTAAGACAGTACCGACGAGTGATTCTAAAGCTCTGTTACGTCAGATGACTCACTAACTTCCCAAGAGTTGAGTTCATAAACTGGATTGTGTCGATGAACTGCAACTGTCTTAGCCGAAATGCCGTGCATTTTTTCATCTTGTTGGGGATCATGATGGTCGGTGACTTGGATGCCGTGTCTACTGCTTTCATAATCAAGTGGCAATTATACCCGCGCATATTATAAAGCACCACTGGAATTTTGGGTTTGTTGGGGTAAATTCTCAACAACAGATTACACGCATTGTGTATGGTACCTCTGTACTCGCTAGTGATGTGGCATTGATAATAAACATTGGAAACATGACTTTTTTATCGCTGAATACGCTCTATGCTTTGTCAGTGATATCTTTTCACAAGTTTGTGAGTGGCTGCATATTAATCACGATTCTTATGCTTCTTATTTGCGTCTGCTGGTGAATCGAGCTATTGTCGAATCTCTTTCGTTGTGACTCCAATTGATTGGTGGAATACTTTCGCTGTGTCCGGAACCTCAGAACTCTGGGTGCGATAAAGGAACGGTGACTCTGACGTGCCATCGCATCGAACCACAATGTAATAAAACCTACATGGAATTTTTTCTGCGACTTACACTGTCTTGTCAGCCTCGTTACACATTCAGACACTCAAAAAACGCTTAGATTATGTTGAAGGCCTTTCATGTTTTGCTGCACCTCTAACTTTGATAGTGTTTTTACAAGGCTTAATCATGATTGCACGTTGTGTTGTTATGATACCGTCGCAGTAAAACTTGTGAATGGTGAGCAGTTATTGAGGATAGACACATGTATGCAACATCTACACTAATATTTCTTTCTTTAGTGCTTGCTGTGCATGTTAAACAGCCGACAAAGACTTTTTTATCCATACATAGTGCGAATCCGATTCTGAGCCTTTCATTTTCCTCAACAACAAATGTATTTGGCCGTTCTGACCATAGGAAGATAGTGTCAGCGGATAGAAGCCTTCGTCATAGGCGAACACATTAGCAGCTATGCCTGTGTCCATTGTTTTAAATTTCTTTAGTGTGGCTTTGATCATTTTGATCACTTGTAAGGTAAACTCGATATCACCAAAGTTGGGTTTACCCAGGTGTTGTCGATGTTTTTGAGGTCTTTATTGATTGTCGTATTTCAGGTATAGTGCCGACACGATGGCTTCCTCAAAACAACGATTATCAAAATTCTTAATTTATCACTGAGACCCATTATGGTGTTGCTGTGTGACTGGACACACGAAACGTGTAATACGGCTAGACATGGACCTTGACCATCCCGCATTGTTCGATTGTCCATCCTGATCCTGCCCTGATGTATTTCTTCAGCGTTTCTAGAATCTTTTCGTTGCCTCTGCCAATTTCATCGCTGATTGAGCTGTTGTCCTTGCAATTCAGAATCACAACGGCGTCATTGTGCATCCAAGGAGTCGTAGATTTATAAGTCCTAGCACAACTAGATAAACACTGGGTACAGTGTCTGCTTTTATCCAAAGTTATGTATCACCGTTAGGATTCCATGAATTAAATTTTGTCAGCTGTTGTCGAGCATCTTGCATGGTGTGTAGGTGGGCGGGTTAATGGTCACGTGATTTTCCAACTCACCACTATGCTTCTGAAGTTTGAATTCGGACACTTGTGGTCGTTTTGTTTTTTCACGAATATACTCTGCCGCTTCAGTAGCGATAGCAGGAACGAGACGACATTTTGTAGTTCTTCTTCAGCATCAAGACGGTTTTGTTAATACGAGTCTATTATTGCAGAGATGTCAACTTTTCTTGCGCCACGGGGAATTCGGATAAGATGCTAGCGTGTAAAATGTCTTAGATGTTTTACAGTTGCTTTTGTTGTTGCTGCTGGTGCCACATTGGCAGTGACATCTGGTGGTGGCGGTCTAGGTTACAGATTCAGGGCAAAAATGGGTCTCAGAAATTCATTGTCTGCTTTTCATACTATTTGGTATGCGCATACATTGCTGCTATACGAGCTGTCTTAGCTGTGGCGCCGTATGCATGTCTATACAAATGGTAGGGCGAAGTGTCCCTCTAATTGGGAAATTTTGTCAAGGATCAGAGACTGCCATAGCTTCATTTATTTCCTTCGTTGTTGTAGGGGTGATAGTATCTGTGTTTGTAATTGGGCAGCCACTGGCGTTTTATAGATTTTATTTATGTCTGCGTAATCTATAGCACTCCCGAACCGATTAACAAGGATGGCAAAGCTGGTTCGTGTTTTGACTCCGAAGCCACATTTCAGATAAGATCGTGCCAATATTTCCTCATTTGTTAATTGCGTTAGTGTTCTGGAGTATTAGTAATGGCATGATCTGCCACAGGGTTCGTATTTTCAAGGCAGGTTGTTTTGGTTTTGTTACGTCCAGATACAATGGGGTTACTGCATTCCAATGCCATATAGCTTCCAAATTACATAAGCGTGAGTGTTTATCTAATTGTCAAAAACACACTCATAGCGTCTTACCTGGTTTTTCAAACAGCTTGAGCATGGCTGCCAGTCGTCGCAGTTTTATTTCCTCATCATCTTCAGGTTGCCACTAAATTCAAGGCTAGGCGGATAGCAAGCCTCGCAGAGTCCATTACGCGACGTTATGGTAATGAGGCATTTTCATAAACATTCTTTTGGAGTTTTCTCGCATAAAGTCATCTGCACACGCACATAAGATGAATTTAAGCCCAACATCTGCCCAGATGAACTCAAATGACCTGTCACTGTGTACTGCGCCACCTCCAATACGAGCCGACTTTGTGCACTTGTATGCAATTTCATCAATATTCTTGAAGCGTTAGTAAATTTCCTCAATCGTGTTGTCTTCGGCACTTTTTAGCAACAGTGTCATAAAATTATTTCAGGAGCTTGTCTCTCTCTCTCTGTCTCTCTCTCTCTCTCTCTCTCTC
>QKMX01236918.1:453-10994 GCA_003401595.1 Venustaconcha ellipsiformis | reverse complement strand
TATTATCATTCATCTGCAGCTTATTACATGTCATCCATGAATTCACATCGCAAATGCACCTCTATACACCTTGGATGGTAGCTTCAACTACAGTTGGGTTGCTAGATTTGTATATGTGGGTGCCATCAAAATACAATTGGTGAGATACTTAATGATGATATATGACATTTGAGAGTGGCAGAGTGTATAGAATGAAGAGAACAGGTTTAAGAACAGACCCCTATGTAACATCACATAATAGATCAACAGGGCCGGAGTGTTTTTCATTTGCGGACACAATTTGTGTCCTGTTGACCAAGTAGGATTTGAACCATAGTAATGATAAGAAATTACTCTGCAAATAATAAATACATAATGATACAAATTTATATACAATATTAAAAACACAATGCTACAAATTACTCCCAAAATACATAATGATGAAAGAAAACGATTCTCAACAATGTCGTTGTTGCAGCTTTAACAAGTAAATGGAGAAAATATTGCACAAATATTAAGTAAATACATTTCATACACATTGAAAGTACACAAAAATATACACAAGTATCAAGTAAATACATTGCATGCATACAAAAAAAAATGCACAAAACAAGAACATAAAGCTTAGATTAGTTTAGAAAAAAATGTCTTTTGTTTCTGTCTTTTATTTAAGGTTTTCGTTATCCTTAAGTGGATATCATAAAATTGCGACTGATAATATTGTTACAGAAAAATTCTTGTCTTGCAGTAATTTATAATATTTAATGCATTTGCGCACTAGTATGGCTTCAAAACACATCAGCATAATAATGGATATATGGTGATGATAAAAAGAAAAGTTATCAATATGTAAATATTGAAAATTGCCAAGAAATAAAAATAAATTCAACTTTAGAAGCACGAATTGTATTTCGATAAATTAAAAGGTACCTATATCAAAAGTTTTAAGAATTAAGGTATGTACTATATTAGGTTTTGCATGTCTCTCTCTGTGGAAAGAGAATATGGTGAAGATGATGAAACATTGTCATATGACGCTGTAGGATCAAGGAAAACAACTCCAGCTTTAAGATTCCTCTGAAAACCGTTTTCAACAAACACCAATACAGGATCGGGATGGACTAGAGGTATATCTCTAACAGTTTCGTGGATCCAGTTACATGCCAACATTAAAGTTGGTCCCGCCAAGGACAGTGATAAACGTGATGAATTTGGATAATCGTTGTTTTGAACGGACACTTTTACCTGCGTTATATCCTTCTGGTGATAATCAAGATGTGCCTAGAAAACATCAGGAACATTTGGGGGAGTTCAGCTTTGGTGGTACTTGCTTCCTTGCAGGTTACTAAAGCCACACTGAATAAATATGAAACATTATGACAAAGTCTTTTATCCACTATCATGGACAGCAGGGACGAACCGAGATTGATTTGTTGTTGTTGAATGAAAGGAAAGAATCAGAATTGGTAACTCACTGCGTGTGCATAAAGAATCTTGCTTGTTTACTTAAACAACAGAGCAAATACAGAGCAAATACAAGGATACAAAATATATATGCAGACCTTGCATTTAAAAACAAGCAACTGCATATCCGCAGTAACTTTTACTGTGGTGGTATCAGTAAAATCCCACTGCAAGCAATATGTGAGAGTCTAGTAAAAACAGTGTCATTTTTTTAATGCAGTGCAAAAAAGATTAAGGTCCCTTTTATCATATATGAATGATTTTGAATGCCAGAGTCAAGGATAAATTCTGAAACCGAAGGAATTAAAGAACACTTCACAAACGCGATGCGTGGAAACGTTTTAACTGATCTACGACGTATAATAAGTGGGCAGAAACAGCTAAAGATACCGAGAGCATATATTAACGATGCTGCTGAAGTAGGAAAATTTGAAATTCCCAATCACAGTTAAAACAAAAACCGGAGAGATTATTTACGAATCAAAAAATAAATCTAAAGAAGATCTGATAGAAGTTATTGATCATAACGCACAGGCATAGGTATCGGCTGAAACAATGTTTCTACGAGACCAAACTGTTAAATTTTGTAACCATTTATAACTTTGATTTTATCAGAAATATTACTAAGAGTGACCCCGTATCCGTGTGGTTATTTCAGACTTCAGAATCTGTGTATGATCAGTTTGTTTGAGAAATTTATCGTGCATAATCACTTAACGAAGGAATGAAAAAAATTGCATTAAATTAAACTCCTGACAATATCTTCACAGTCAGAAGTTGAACATTTAATAAATAATTGTTTTGTCGTTCCATCATTTGTTGCACATTCTGCTCAAAAGAAGAATTTATGATCACAGAAAAGATCGTAATTTCTTGCTGATGTCCAGCGCAGTTGTGTCGAATACGGACAATGCGGATTGTGGAATACTAAAAACGATTATAATGACGTTATATCAGTTGTTATGGTAGCATGCTATCTTGGAAGTTTTCTTGGATACGGCGAGTGTTGTGCATACTTTAAAAGATTTGGAAATCCAACACACGAAATGACAAGAGTTGCGATAAATGGACCCTTACCAATCTGTTACATGACAGGATTTGCCTGTATAGAGTCATTCGAGTTTACAGAAAATCTGCATCCGATCTGCACCCGTGGATGAAAGTACCACCATATGCTTGTTTTGGAAGACATTTCTTAGAAAAAAAAAACATTGGGTTTCAAAGTACTTTTACGATACTTGCTTGATGTAGCGATATTCATATAATTAGTTGTAATTGAAGCGATTACAATATATCGTCCACAATCAACGTTGGTTGTCACAAACAAATATATATTTTGATGACGATTGTCTGGTTATAAGCAATGTAAGAAAAAATAAACGCGACTTTGATCACACTGCTATATTTATTATGACACTGGAACAACAATAGAAAAATCTTTGTGCAAGTTGTAACAAAATAATGTTGTGACAGTATCCGAATAATAATCCAAGACAGTTTACCGTAGATAGAATTAATAGTAATCTTAGTCACACGCGCAAAAAAGTGATGCTGACTTGTCTTGAGTGTAATCCTCAGGAATTACTTATTATTCACTTATAAATCAACGTTGAGGAGCCCTTTAATCCAATCTGTACATTGCATTTATACCTGTCAATCTAATCACACTGGAAATGGTTTGTGTGGTCACACTCCAGATAGGATCATTTGCTATTTTTTTACTCCCTTCAAGTTCGCCAGGTTTATATAAATATCTTACAGTCACATTACCTAGTACTGGTTGTTTTGAAAAATCATGTCGTTGCATTGGTATGTGGGTTTTTGTTTGCAATTGCATTAATGGGTTTCATGGCAGTTGCACAAGTAATTTTATTTTTTAACGTAGCTATCACACTTGGTAATCTTGCAATCCATTCATGAGATCTCTTGTCTGCTTGAACTATTTTCTTCGCATACTGGTATCAAATAATTTCTCAGCAAGTGTTCGATTCAATCGTTCAATGATTGCCTGATAGCGATGAATTGCAGTGTCTTTGTCTGATTTTGACATCGTAGACCAACACATTGATAAATTCGTTGAAAACGCAGATGCAACTTCTGTTGCTGTTTTTGCTGATAGTGGTTCTGCTTCTTTATATCTACTTGCAACATCACCGACAGTTAACGCGTATTTGCATGTGAATGATTTACGTCTACCAATTTTAATAGTATCATGTGCTAAAAACAATGACGAACTTCATTGTGAAGACTGACATCAAAATACGCTTACTAAATTGTTTTAAGCGGTGGTACAGAGATTTGCCATATTGCATGTCATCCTAACCAATTTGAAGCAATATAACTTAAATCAGCAAGTTTACTAATCACTGCTCTACCCGTCCAGTAATCTTCTTGGGCTATAATAAATCGATTCCATTATGATAATCAGTTGAATAATTACTTGCCCCCTAGCACTAGCTTACCTTTCATCTCAGACTTCACCAGGAAGTTTGCTGCAAGTTTTTTCTGAGAGATTTATTCTTTATAGAGTTAACTTCACATCGGCAATATGTTGTTGTAATTCTTTACTTTTAACATCATAAATATGACATGCTTGATCAATTGCGTTATTTGGATACTCTCCAAATCGAATATCAAATCGGGTTCCAGGACCACAGTAGTTATATCCAGGTAGATGATTTTCACTAGTGTATTTAGCCCATGGAGTTCCTGATAATTTCCCCAGCGAAGCATCGATATTACCCCGTGTTTTCCTTCATCTGTCAGGGGAAATAACTTTGTATTTTCTTGTACCACATTTCACACACTTGCCTGTAAGTGCCTGCTTTTTATTTGTTTTAGTCATCATTGTTGTTAATCGAGTGGTGTGGATTAATAATTACGTTAATAATTGGACTAGCTGAGTATGATAAGATTCAATTATTGCTTAATCTGATAACGAGATAGTTCAAGAGGGATAACTTATATGTAGTCCCACCATCGGTAGATGATCAGAGATGTTATGAAGTACTTGAAGATTTTAATTAAATTGCAAACTCTTTGGAAGAGGACGGTAATGACATTATTGATTTTATTACCAATATCGATGAAGTGCCATCTGTAGATAACCTTGATGGACTTATTAATAACCTCGTAGTATATGATAATGTGGACAATCGAATCCTGCCAGAATATTTTCTCAAGGCAAACACAAAACGCAGAAGTGACTTATATTACCCAGCATTATACACAAATTCCTAAAGTAATCACAGATAACTGCAATAGTTTAGATGTGTTTAATGGAGTCGATACACATACTCTGAGAAACATTCATCAGACTTGGTGTTCAGGGGAAATGGACATGATTAAGTTCAAAATCTATTTTTCAAAAGCTTACACGCTACTCTACACAGATTTATTAGAATACATTTACATGATCATATGTCGAGGTTTCCTATAGGTCTTGATAAAAATCTTTGGTTAAAAATCCAGAGCAGCAGAGAGTGTGCGACCAAAAGTACGTTGTCCACAAGGAAGCAAACACGCGCGGAGCGATGGTCAAATATGAAGTAACGCAATTGTTGGGGGTTTATCGTTGTTGACTATTGATACCATAATTTTGTTTTAATGAGTAACAATCCAAGCAAGTGGTCTGTTCACACTCTCTGCTGATTGAATTTCGGCTTCTGATATATTATACTCATATCTGAAATTAGATAATGCACATAGTTTCCACTGTCTTCTTTAGTCACTCCCTTGGTCTTGATTTCATTTTCTACTATTCGTATTAGTCAGTTTTTATAGTTAGAGTTTTCAAAGACATCCACCCTATGTGGACTTGTTGCTCCAGCAGTTTGACTGTCTTTCATCCATCCAGTAGATACTAGATTGTGGGTTGTATCTGCTGACGTTTAAGGCCATACTTGACTCACATCTTCAGATTCATATGCACAAAAAAATTACCAGCTTTTTCCAATGAACCTAAAAAACATAATTTAAGAACAAATTAACAATTATCTATGCAAGGAACATTCTGATAAAAAACATATCCAATGAAACATTTGTGACACATCAACACATTAAGGTTACATTTCATTGAGGTAACTTGCGTGCCTTGCCAAGGGACAGCCATAACACCCATTTCACTTCCTGGTATCTGATTGCAAGTCAAGCATCTCAAACCACTGTGGTAACTCAAAATAAGCATATTTCTGGCTAAAAACGTAGCTCCTTTTCTATTGACTTATAAATATTTTGTAACAATGTCTCAACCAATTAAATTATAAAGAAAACATTGGTGCAAGTAACAACAAATGTCTCAAAAAGTGCAGCTACTGTGTAGGTAACGCCTCTTGATCTCCTTTCCCCACTGCAATACAGGTACTAAAGTTGTCTATGTTCAACTCATATTAGAGCATGCAAAATTCACTTGCTAAACTCATAATAGCAAAATATAGTGGAAGAGGGAGTTAAGATCATTTCATTACTATAATACCTGCCACTGCTGCATTACATATGGTTTCTTGGGGGAGTGATACTAGAAAGTAATTAGTACACACATAAAATTAAATTTACTTCTAATAAAAAAACTACACTTTTATATCTGTAATAACTTACTCAGTATTATTGTTAAACTTAATATGTAAGTAAGAATAGTGGATGCTGAAACCCTGTAAAGTAGTAAAATATGGAAAAAGAACTCACCTGGTAGATCAGTCACTCAACAGCATTTATGCTAAACCAGTCTGGATCACTGTTTGTGTATCAACTAATGGACCCAGATGAAATTACATTGTCTATGGTTTGCTAAATGATAGTTCTAGGATGTAGAAATGGCTATTATTTACTGGGATTTTATTTTCATAAATTATAGGTCTTTTTCTTGATTGTGAGCGAGATCCATCTAGACACCGTGGATGCTATATATTGGCTTGGCAGTGGTTAGTTTGTTGTTGTGGTTGCATGCCATGGACACCAATGCAAGGGTCCTACATGTATGATGGTGGTCCTTAACGCCTGGTGATGCAATGGCACGAATAAGACTACTGTGTAAAAAAAACTTTCTAGGGGTGAATTCATGAAAACATTTTAACTTCTATTCAATGCAATATCTTTCCAGAGGTTTTGGAGGTTCATTGACAATACCATGGCTATAACAATACATGTCCTGCTGTCTTTGCTACAGCCTCTAATACAGGTTGCAAGCTAACAGCAGAAACAGATTCATTTAAATTTATTTAAATTCATTAAAATTCATTTAAATTCATTTAAGCATACTGCCTCCTTCAGTAAATTGAAGGAAGCCACTGAGAACAATTCTGTGTGATGCTAAGGCCACTAAGAACCTGGTCTCCAACTTTAAAGATTCTAACGAATTCCCACTTGTGATGCTGAAGCATCGAGGAGATAATAAATGGCCAGAGGTCGAATGAGCCCTATAGACAACAGATGAGATTATGGGTCTCATGTGAACAAGGCCCTGAAGTTCGTGACTGCATGTGGGGAACTTGTTAATCATATCCCTGCAGTGAAAGGTTCAGTATCACGTTATGATCTGGAGGGATTATAGGAAAGAGGGAGATGCCGATCTGATCTCCATCCCTATTCAGGCATGTCAACACTAATTCACATTCCCCAACAGGATAGAACAGCAGTCTGGAAAGGGTGGTGGTCTCAAGCTTTTCACTAACTCATACTATAGGGGCTGCAATGACCAGTGACCAGTACTCATAAGCTAATGACCGTTTAATGACCAGACAGACAACTCAGATCTGTAGAGAGACCCTTTTCTAGATCGTATAGACATAAATCCAAGCTCTTCTCAGCTGTCTCAGTTCAATAACTAGCAACAGACCATGCAGACTGAGTAGACCGCACAAAGCTGTGTCTGAGTAGTGGGTTCTGCTATTAGGAGGTTTGGTGGCATGACTCACTATAAGAAGGTGCTGTAGGGGTAACTCAGTCTGTCTTAGTGCAAAAAGGCACTGTTCTTGGAAGGGCACGACTCACTGTATGTCTTCATGAAAAAGGAAGGAAGCTGCTTCTCCCTGTGAAGAGAGTGTGACTCCTATCCACCCATTTACGACTTTCATTGGTGTGCCCTCTAACCCAAAGAATCTGAAGAGACTTTTGTAATATTTCTCTAATACGAAAGGAACTTACAGGAGGGAAATTCCGCAGAAGATGAGTAAGGAGCTTTTTCCTTCTTATGTAAACACATCTATGTCCAGCAAGATCCCAGACATCATCCAACCTTAGCCTGAAAAGACGACAACCATTTGTCTTCTTGCAGTCTACACAAGATAAGCAAGTTGGGTAGGTATCCCTGTAAGCTTTCTTGTGGAATCACCTACCTACATCCTGCTATACCATTACTGCAAGAGAAAGCTTTATGGATTTACTAAAACAAAACTTCTATTATTATGTAAACACATATCTGCGTAGACTAAGATTAATTTAAATACAACGCGAATTCACCATTTGTGTTGTCTATAAGAATTAAAAAAATACTGATTTTCTAATGCAAAGAGGTAATCAATGCTACGCAGAGTGCTGAAGATATAAGAAGCAAAACAGCCCAATGATAATGAGAATTTAAATATGAGAACAGCCAGTCTAATTCTTGAACTGGAGACAAGCAAGTCAGCAAAACCATGCTAATAATAAGGAATACTACCCTATACTAATTTAAAGAATTAATAGGTGTTCTATGACTAAAAAAGCAACAAAAAGAAAAGCCTTTGTGCGACCTGGTTTTTGAGATACCACAAGTCACATGAAAATGAATATGAATTATGATGATTCCATAACGTAAGAAAACAATAAAGTGAATCATGATTACATTGTTGCCAATTTTGGCAAGGATAGTAATAACTAAATACCTACGAGAGGTATAAAATGATCCTCAAATAATAATAGTAATGCGAACAATCCAGTGGGGTAAGAAAATAAATGTAAGAAAATAAATGCAACGTTATACAAAACAATACTTGAAAAGTTGTGAATAACCCTTTAGAGAGCTAAATTCAAGCCTCTCAAAAATAATTGACCAATGGTAATTCCACACAATTCACATGAAGAGAAAGCTGAAATCATAACATTAACACATTAACACATGAAGCGATGACAATTTCCCTTTAATATAAACAAAAGCAGCAGTAATGTATGTGTTGGTTGAACTAGAAGCCTCCTGGTATTACAGAACCACCTTGTCATCATATTGGAAGATGAATTCTCATAAAATGGTCAGAGAATTTTCCATCTTGAAAAAGAGTCAGCTGTGATATTATACTTCTTTTCTGTGACACTAGGGACTCAGACTCAACCCATCCTGGGATCGAGAAGACTAGGAGGACTGGCCTTTCTTTTCCACCTTACATGTTAGTAATGTCCCAAATATCATCAGACCAAAGGCAACTAATTGTACATCAGTCCATGTACGCACAATCTGTACACAAAATGCAAGTGGGTGTGTGCATCTTGGGGGTCTTACGGTATAAACAAAGACACACAAAGTCGAGTTATTTGATTGAGCTCCAAACACACAGGCAATAAACATCACTGGCCACACAAAACCAGACTCTCAGGTGCTACTGTAAAGCCTGCAAAACCAGAAATGTGTTATGTCAGACTGGTTTTTCTAACTTGTCGAACACCCACAACCCGACCCAAATAAATCAAATATAATAATGCGATTGCAGATGAAAACTCATGCACATACCATCCAGAGTAATTCATTTGTCAGTTCACACGCACGCAGAAACTCCTCAATCATTAAGCAACTTACACTGCAAAACATTTTGTTTGTGACAGGCGCAAACATGCACACGTAGTTGAGATATTTAGTATTATGCTAGAAGGTATACAAGAATTTTATCCTCGCTGTAACTTGGTAAACGTTCGGGTGAGTCTTATTAAATGTAGCGAAAAATATCTATTTAGTTTTAAATTCTTTGTGTGAAACAAATTATGTACTTTTAGCTAAATTTAAAGACGCAGACGTTGACCTGAATATCTGTCAAGATACATATAGAATAAGATTTGTGATGCTCTGTGGAATGACCGATTACAGAAAACACTGTTCCAGACACACAAGTAAACACATCACTGGCAACAACAATCCACACTCTCTCAACAGCAACAACCAGAAATATATTATGTCATCTGAATCAAATACATTTACAGTAATAACAAAAACATAGAAATCTGCCACATTCACCTCGTGATTAAAGAAAATACGGATTTCTCAGTATTTACAAATCTAGTACAAAACCTATTATGTACCTTTGCAATCGTATATAAATATTTATAGCCCCAACATATCAGTGGCATAAGTTAATACAGATGGGTTCAAGGCATCAACTAGTCTGAAAACTACCCTCCCAGAATATTTGCTAACCTATTTTAATTAATGCTCAATGTATGTATAGACTTGCTTGTTTAACTTTGGAGACTCTTGGTTTTCTTCCGTCCAAATAAGTTTAGCATTTATACGCAATTAATTATATTTAAATTAACACACATTTCACGATTGTCGCAAAATGCCTCCACAATATTCATCTCCAAAAACCAACACATTGCATATATTGTTGACAGAAACACGTAAAGGGAGATAACCCTTACTGGACTAAACCTTAAACCACTCATTCCAGTACATTCATAAACCTTCCTGCAATTTTAACACGAATCATTGAAAGGTTTAATTGCAAGAATATGCAATAAATATAAATGAAATTCTAAGCTAAATGAAATTAAACATAACAAAGGAAATATATAAAGGTGTCAAACGTTACTATATACTTCATAAATAGTTCAATCAGGTTAGCAATTATGCTACCATTCTACAACCACTGCTAATAATAAAAATATTCACGGCTGGATTATATGGAATGAATCAACAAGCATTCGATAATTTACTTCTGGCTAAGAAGAAAAATAAATTGGGACAGAAACATGGGACAGAAACATGGAACAGAGTCAAAGTCATAAATCAGACGGCCACCAAATAAAGACAAAGACAGTAACTCTTTCTACCAATGCTGAAAGATTAGTAGATCCAGCCCTCATGCAAATAAAAATATCTATAACACACACACACACACACACACACACACACACAC
>QKMX01236661.1:1065-20683 GCA_003401595.1 Venustaconcha ellipsiformis | reverse complement strand
CTTAGGGGCCCATAGATAACTGCTTATACATGTATTAAAAGACACCTAAACTTAGGGGCCCATAGATAACTGCTTATACATGTATTAAACTATGTATCTGTGTGTCCAGCTTATTTCACAGTCTGTTTGATCTGTCCTTTTGTCTGTGTCTTTGTGCAGTAGAACCTGTAATATTTGCACTGACATTATGATATAACTTTCATATGGAAACTTCATTTTCTGAATGAATTGAAAATTGAAATGTGTTGCTTTCTTACAGTGACTTTGTTACTCAATATTTATTCTTTCTCTTTATTTATCTGTCAACCTGTTTACATCTATCCACTCTACATAACAAATCAGATTGTATGAAGAGTTTAAGAATCATGTGGTTGATATGATGCATATCTGTGATATACAGAGTTCCAGTCTCTCGGAGAAAATATTCTTTTATTCAGAGGTAATCAGTGTGCTTTGTTCTTGAATGCAGATAAACTGTTATTTGCCATGTATGACTTTTTGCATGTAACTGGCATTCTGGCTTTATGATGCTATATCTCATTCTGTTCCAAAATGACATCAATGAGACCGAAAATGAGAACCAACAATGGCTGCAAATACAAAAATAAAAAACACTTATCATATTTTAATAAGTTGTATAATTGTGTGGAATATGGAAACAAAAATTAATTCTCAGGACACTCCATCTTCAAATGTGTATATCTGTAACTTATTATAAAAACATTTATTAAGTATGGTCTTTTGGTTTTGACTTAGATTTTTGTATTTGATTAGTTTTGCATAAATATAACCAGAATACTGTGAGGAAAAATCATAGCAGAAGATTTGTATTATTTTCACTTGTGTAAGAAGTTGAGCTGTAGGAGTTAGACTGTGAAATAGTCCAAATTCTATGAGATTTTTCACCTGTATGATATCAATGGTTTATTCATGTAACAGTTAAGAATTTATTTACATTCGCTCACTGATCCTGAATGTTGGAATTTTACCGTTTTCCAATGTCTTGATATATAACATTAGAAATCATTTTTGTATTTGAGGCCATTGTTGGTTCTCATTTTCGGTCTTATTGATGTCATTTTTTGGAACAGAATGAGATATATCATCATTAAGCGAGAATGCCACAGTTTCATGCAAAAAGTCATACATGGCAAATAATCTGAATGATGCTGAATCTTGAATGATATTTGTCCTAAACATCTTTGGGTTCTATTAAAACCAGATAACACCAAGGTTTGATCAATTATGGTCCATGTAATTTCTCCCTTGAACTGAGAAATCCTCTCATTTTCAACATGTGTAGAAATTTATCCAATATTTATTGGCAGCATCCAATGGTCAACCTATCTTGGTAGAAAGCTGGAACATAAGTCAACACTACGCTATGTTGGATTTTCTTTAGCCAAAGTTCATGTTTTATGGTATTCCAGCACCCCAGCTGATTAATATTCACCCAAGTCTTATTTTTATCTAATGCATGCATTTTCATCTTTAATCCACACAAAAAAGTGGGCTTGCCTCTCTTGAATTTGTGTGCCCACATGCAAATGTTGTTATTAGTCACTAACGGAATTTGTCAAATGTATCACATCACTACTTTTGAAGCACTCCAAAAAAGAATGGAATTATGAGCAACTTTGTTGACTGAATTAATTGGTGGCATCCCATAATTTTGAACTGAATATTTGATTGTTGCTTGAACCTAACATTCTGATTATTTCAAAGAACAGTTTATGTCAGACAGCTTTTTTATTAAATCATTTCTATCCTTTCCAAAACTAAACTTTAGTAGATTAGTAGAATGGTGAAATTTATCAAAAATGGCAGCTTTTGGGGCTTTAAAATGGCACAGTAGCCGACTTTGTTAAAAGAAGATGAATATGCTGTTGACAACATTATTAATACATTATCTAGGTTATCACGAATCATCTACAATATTTAGATCTTCTCTGTTGAAAGTCCTATTGTGGGCAATGGGCCTAATTCCTTGACATGTATTGGTACCGATCATTCTGCAGCAACTTCAAACATACATGTTTGTAAACATGTAAATTGTATAAATGCAATATGTTTCTTTTTAAATGTAAAGACATGACTATCTTTTAAATGAAATAATGATCTGTCTTTGCTTTCTACACATCAGTAAAACCATGAAGAGTTACTTCTTGGCACCAGATTGTTACGAATTTGCAGCAAAGTATAAAACTTGATATTTATTTCCATTTTGAAACTTATTTATTATTTGACAGTGTTATGCAGGAATGATATATTTTAACCATATTTTTCTTAGACTTGATTCATATTCATCTTTCCCACAATATCAGAACAATGTACAATCATATATGAACTGTGAACTGGTAATATTTATTATGATTAGGAACGGATGAAAATAATTGATAAATACCATATATGATCAGTTATATTGCTTAAATTGATCCTTTGGAGTATTTGTGCAACATGCTGAGTAAGGATTTATTCTTTATTGATTAATTAACAGTAGAATTCGTGATGGGCCACATTGGATCAACCTGAAGTGGCAGTTGGTTGTTGTACATGGCTATGAAGATAAGAAGACAGACCCTTATGTCAGCGTATGGAAGATAGGGGTGTTTGCTTTGGCCCAATTTATTTCTTTGCGGTATCAGTCAGGAGCAAACTCTTATCTTCCTAAGCTGAATTAGCCAAGACATGTAGACTTTGTTCAAGGCAGTGTTCAGACAAGTTAGATAGGCTTCAAAACTCTTGAGAAGTTTGGCATCATAAATTTGTGGTAATAATTGCAATGTGAAAAAAAAAAATTGATTCTGAATTATTGCACATATTTTAGATTTTAACTTTTTGTGATGAAATTTGATTTGTTTGTCTGAAATGCTAATGGTATATGAAGAGTACTTTGAACTGCACATTGCCTTTCTCCAGTCTTGATAACCTGATCACTCCCTTAATGACAAAAATTTGGACTAGCCCAGGTTTGACATATCGAAGTACAAAGTTGAGGTCTGAGCACATGCTAGATGCCCATATAATCTCCCCTCTACCTGGCTTGCCTCAACTTTAAGCTGTGGGTGATCCAGACCTAAGCCACGAGCACATGGCTGGTATACACCTTGAGGTGTAGAAGAACTGGAAACTCATTTGGAAGGGGAGGTCTGCGGACTAACTCGGATTTAACTTCACTCCAGGTGATATTACTTTCAAACCTAACTTTTGAATCAGTTCACAAATGATTTTATTTATTTTTTTTTTATCAAAGGTAATAATGTTAAAAGTTGGCTGTAAGAATAAGGTCTCAAATTTGATATAATTCATACCAGTTTAAAATTAATAGGTGCATATTTGGCAGATTAACAATTAGACTTGACTACTTGCTACTTACCTAAAACTTAATTTAAGTATTTCATACATAGAAGTGTTACTTTTATGACATAAATAAGTAGATAATTGTAGTTACTAATTTTATATCCTACATAATTATTTGTGAGTACCATTATATGAATTTTGTTTGCCAAATAATACAAATAATATGAAAATTTTTCATACATTTTACAGTGTTGTTGCATGTGATTGGCATCCAATATCATTTCTTCCAAAACCTTACACTGACTTGCAAAATTAAATATGTTAACATTAACAAAAATTAATTAAAGATTTAATGAAGCATTAATTGAATTTCAGTAATTAAACATAATTTTTCTTTCCCATCAAGACTGGAGAGAGGAAGTGAGGCAGGTTTGACAGAATTGCTGCTGCCTGTTGATTGCAGTGTCCATCCGTTGGAAGATTAGGTCTATGCAGTGTCAGATAGATTGCCAGATCTAACTCTTCCAGCTCATGGCTGCCAGCAGTTCTTCATAAAAATCTTGGTCTTATTTCTGGTAGTAAATTCTTTTTACCCAATTATTGATATCATGGCTGGGTTGTGAAAGGATGATTTAGGTGCAATGTCAGGTTACAATGTTAGATTGTCAGATTGAACTCTTTCAGCATGTTTTGTTTGCCAGCTGGTATAAACATCATCACAAAAGTTATTATTTCTGATATTTTTTTTCCTCTTTGAACTAGTTGACATGTCTTGGCAAAGTTTGGCTAAATTGTGATTCAGTGAATGTAGGGATAGTGTAGTGTCAATACATTGCAATGTAGTCACAATTAAGAGCGTTTTGTTTGATACAATCAAAATTGTTTGCCATGTTGATTTTTGCACATCATTAATAGTTGTCATATTTACAGTTTAAGCATAACTTAGTAATAATGATTTTCAGTTTTTATCAAGACACAATATACTGTTGGTTAAATTGTAGGTTTTTTAACACTTGTAAACTTGTTACTTTCTCAGACTCTTTATATACCATATAGACTCACATATAAGTAATAACCCAACTGCTAGCAACATAGATCTTAATTTTCCATTGCATAGAGTTTTGTCAGATCAGGGACTATGATTGTTCATCTGATTGTTTCTAACAAACTGTATAGACCCATGTCAGCATTATGTGGCAGGGCATCTGGGTCTATGCACTTTACAGTTGTATTGGACTTATAAGCGAGTACATATGTGACCTCACAAATTTTTGTTCTTGTAACAGTCAGTATCATTGGGCAAAGTATTTTATGAGACCAATATTGAGTACAGATTGTACAAAGGCGATTTTTGTGTTTGACCGTGATACATATTTGATTCTTAACCAAATGCTTCATTAATTTTGTAAGACAACTTTAAAAAATTTGGGCAAGTTTTGACAATTGATTAAACAAAATGTTTTCTTTTGTTTTCTGTTAAAAAGTGAAGAAAATTGAATAGTCTCAGAACTGTTTGGGATTGAAATTGATCTGGCAAATATACACAATTCAGCTAAAGAGTAATTTCTAGATAAGTCATATTCAATGACCAGGTTTACATCTTGCCTTGAATTTTATCAATAGCATGACATAATTCTTCCATTGCAGCTTTTAACCTAATGTTCAAACTTAGTATATGGACCTACTCTCAATGGCTCATATGTAAAGACAATAAAACAAGTTTAAATTAGTTTGAAGCAAAAAGCTTGAGTAATGAGATTGAGATATAAAAAGTTGACAATTGAATCAGACTGAAAACCCTGTTGAGATGAGCAGGATATTCATTGATGTTTTAACCTATTGGTCCATTCTGTTTCTTACAGTTAATCCATTGTACATCACATACACTGTAATGAGTGTCTTGTAAATTCATGATCAGGTACTTAGTAGTTTCTTATGCATACCAATAACCTTAGCCATGCCTCCAACTTCAGACACCTGTATAATTTATATATGATGTGCACATAAAATCTTAACCATCCTTTGGCTGGAAAAGTTTCACATATTTGGTGACACTAAAATTATTTTTCATTTGCATTTGTACTTATCCATTATATGGAATGAATACATCTCTGAAACTCTACTAGATTCATTCATTCACAAAAGCAGCATTTATGGAAACCATTTCTTCCATTTTCAAATTAAAATGTAGATTAAAATATTATGGAGAAAAAATGAGAGATGATTTGTTTTGATGATACATTGATCCTCTGAATCCATTTGATTTGTAACTATGTTTAGAGGAAGAAATGTATTTTTGTAATTAATTGGTCTTGTGTACCACTTGTCTCTCTTTTATGTAGAGTATATTTGAAGTTTGTTATAATGATTAATTCCACTATTTTCCCTAAGCGCTGGCCAACCTCATTTGCATAGGAAAATATGTAATAAGTGCACAAAACCTTTTTAGACTATTGCTTTTAATACAGTTAAGCCAAGTTCCAAATTTGATTTATGAAAGGGCAAAATTAATATATATTGTATCAATTTTAATCCACTTTATGGGGCATAACCCCTTATCCTTCATTCCAAAATTCTGTGTAATGTAGCATTGTGTAATCACTCATTCCTGGCTAAAGCTGGTGTTCCAGCTACTGGTCATCCTTAAAGATATCAATTTTGTTTTCTGTGGGTTTAACACCATTTTTTAACACATGATAGGCTATTTATGGCAGCCAGTATATTTGGTGGAGGAAGAACCTGGTTAAACTCCAGGATGAATCACTGACCCATGGGAGTCTAGTAGCAAGCTTTTTCACATTCTCACATAAGGAGAGCTGAGACTTGAACCCATGTGGACTGAAGTGAGATATGTGTGAGTGATTTGTAAAGGCATTAGACCACTTGCTTCACAGGCTCACCTTCCCCTATAAAAACATATGGTGATGCTAAGTAAGGTTATTTTCCATGGGGAAAAATATTTAATACATATGATTCGTACACATTCTCCACAGAAGCTTTACAAATCTCCTAAGATCAGCTCAATCATTTAGTTTTATGTGGAGGTAACCACTTTATCATGAGTTGGCATAAATTAAATTAGTTCCCTGGCTTTCATCAAGATGTCATTTTGTTTCCACTTCTTTTTATATAGTCTAGATATAATTACATTCTACATCAAACTTGTCATGGTGGAAAGTCCTGGTTTGCATACTGTGCATATTGTATGTTGTCTCAGTGGGTCACTAAATAGTCTAGTTAGGCCAGAATGTGGTGTATTTGCATGCATATTACAGATCTGAAATAGTCATTCTGGAATGGCTCATATACCTGTTTCTAGTTGTGATGAATACATCAAAGTCATAGGCATGTTTTCTGTCCAGCTGCAGTAAACTACTAGAGGTGTGTTACTATCTGTTCCTTTGTTCTAAACTATATGGGTTGCAGTCTCTTATATTACTATAGTATCACTTACAATATTTTTTAAATATATTTTGATGAAGTTTTTATTTAATCAATTCCACAGAGCCAGGATCAGGCCTCAGGCTTCTTAATAGATGTTTGCTTATTTTTTATGTCATTTTGAAATTTTCTCTTACAATATGTGTTCTGACCTCTTGGATACATTTCTTTTGTGTTTAGAGTTAAACCCATTGTTGGCACATCTTTTTTGTTGTAAGTAAGGAGTAAATTTCAATCATACATTTGCATTTCAAATTGATATCAGGTAATTTATGTTATTTTGTTCATGAACCATGGAAGCATATATTTTTGGACTATGTAGATTTCATCTTTTGAAATTGTTTGATGAAATTTGTTTGATACATTTTTAGAGCTTATAGTCACCAAATTTTCAGTTTTTCTTTAAGAACTTTAATTCATTTGAATTTGAATATTGCAGAAACTTATCAGGTTTTCTTTTCTGAAATTTATTATAATCATTTTTGAAAGATCTGTTCTTTATGTAGTATAAATTATGTCATGTAGTTTATTAAAATATTCTGTGGTGAGATTTTTTGCAGTTGTAAAGTTTGACTAGTTATATTTTAGGGATGGCTGGTAAGTTAGATTTAATTTTTATGGAATTTCATGTTAATCATCTCCTTCTCAGATCACTATATTCCTAAAAATGTGTCTCCGCTAAATGTCCACACTGTATTGTATGTGTTTAAGCTCAGCAGTGTAGATTTATTATTCGGGTAATCTCTCTTATGGATATTGGAATTAAGATCATCTTTTTTTTTGTTTTTACTTGTCTTCATTGATTTCTTGCTCCGAGTCCACAAAATTGTTTGACATGACTCTACCTGTTATAATTGATTGCTGTTATAAAGATAAGTATGCATCTTTTCCACTTTAGTTTTGCTGTGCTTTTTATTTTGTTTGTCTTCTTTTTCCATCCTTTAATCTCCCCCTATCCTGGAATTGAATCTGCTATATTGGCCTGATTTGTTAGCATCGTAAAATTAGAAAAAAATATTTGTAGAATTAACTATTTTGTTTTCTTTCATTGAAAATTTTTAATTTTGGTTTTGGTTGTTTTATTGGACACTTTTTAAAAAAAAAACTATATGACACAGTTTGACAGCTAGTGGTTCTTGTTCAGGTTAGAAGTGTTGTATACTGCTCTTTAATTTGTAGATGACTTGTAGAACTAAGATCATGGTAAACACTTTTGTACCCCCAATCCCCAACCCAAAGTGCTGAGGCAGATTTCATTTTTATAGGACAAAAAAATCAGGAATTTTAGTCATGGAATTTTCATCAAAGATAAAACCAGAAGAAATGTCTTGAGTATTAGTACATGGACAGTGATCAGTGGTGTATCTATAACAGTAAATGTTGAATTAGGCAATACCTTCCAGCTCAGGTTGAGTAAAGTGCAAATTATATCAAGAAGTTTTGACCTTCTGTGACCTTGTCACTAAAAGGAGCTAAGTTTACCCTAATACCCATTTGCTAGGCAAGGGAAGTATCTGGGTATTAACACAGATAGGAAGGTTTTGAGACATACCATCTTAACCATTCACAAGTTCAACAGAATTAAATATGAAATTGCCATAAATTGTCCTCATTATGAAGTATCCAAGATAATTACATATTGTGTAGAAAGTTACATAGAACTAGAATGATAATTGGAATAGACTAGTGTTTACCTAAACGACCTTTGGCCAGTAATATTGCTCAGGGTTATTATATGAAGATGTATGGTCTAGGTTACAGAGGTATTGTGTTTTACATTCCATACCAAACGTTTGTAACTGTGACCATGAAAGTTTGCTTATACTTCATTCCTTAGCTTACAGTTTTCTTATTGGTTGGTGCGTTTGACAAATTGATCCATGTAGTTTGTAGATTTGTTTGTTGTGGATACAAGAATACAGGGAGCCAGTAAATATAGGTCTCCAACCATGTACTAATGAGTTTTCAAAATTGTTTATGCAGCAAAACCTAGTCTTGGTCAGGAGATTTTATGTCATCATGTGGAAACTTAAAAGAAAATGGTCATTCTTTCATTGCCTCAATATTAAATCCTCAAGAGATACCATCTCTTATGTCCAGTCTCAACATCTTGGCAGTGGTCTCTGTTGATCATTTTTGAGACCTTGTTATAAACATTTTTATCTTAGGAGGGAGGTCATGTTGTCAGTATAGTTAGGCAGCAAATGTTAAGTGAATCAATCACAGCGGTATTGACTATTGACAAAGTCTTGTCTGATTTTTTTTTAAAATGGCACTTTGAAAAAAAATTATTTGGATATACCATGCCAAGGAAATGGGAATTTAGTTTCTCAAGGACACACTGAGTCAGCCATGCCAGGTTCCTCTGGGCAGGTATTGAACCTGCACTCATATAATTACAAGTCCAACACTGTTCCAGCTGAGCTGCCATAACTGTTGTAAGAACAGCTTTGGAATAAGAAAATTTGAGTAGATAGTGAAAAAACAAAAAAATAGTTTTAAGTGTTACTGATTTTTTAAATTTGGATTTGATGAGACTTTTCAGTAGGTCTGGTAGATTTGAAAATATCTTGCCAGATTTAGAACATGTTTACTTTTGTGCAACTAGCATATGAGAATTTTGACCCCCAACAATATTCAGACATATTGATATCTGTTAGACCATTAAACATGCAAGCAAGGAAAATGATTTGGTCTGGTATGAAATCTTACATGGCTGGTAGAACTGAAGAGGCAGCTTTATTGGTAGGAATTGCCTATTGTAAATCATGCACTGACTATCCTAACTTACCTGTACCAAATACTTCCAGATGTATATGAACATTACAAACTGATCTAGAAGGCATGGATGAAGTAAAGTAAGAGTGCATGAAATTAACTGAATGAATAATTAGTTTAATTTTCTTAAATTTTCAGAAATAATTCTTCTGTATGGCATATATATTGCTCTTTTTCCACTTACCTTGCAGCATAGACTGAAAAAAAAACTGGATTGAGTGAGCACATAAATTGAAAAAAAATAATTCAGTTGGATTGAGTGAAGACATGGATTTGGAAAAAGAAACTGAATTTGATTGAGTGAGCACATAGATTGAAAGAACAACTGAATCTGATTGAGTGAGCACATAGATTGAAAGAATAACTGAATTTGATCGAGTGAGCAACACTGAAAAATGCTGTTTCCAAGGCTAACAACTGTTGTGAATCTCAGGAGTATTGTTTTCCATTTTGTTGGTCCTTAGTAAGAGCTGACAGGGCAAATTTTTATACACTTGCTATCTAAAGAACAGGTTATTTATGAAAAGTATATGACAGATTAAGCAGGCCTGATGAGTGCATTTATACAGCTCAAATAGCCCAGGTGGTCAAGCACCCAGCAAATTTTAGGGAGATCTTGAATTTTAAATCCCATTCCAGCCACAGCTTTTTCTCCCTGTTATGTTGGACTGTCAGGGATGGTACTTTTGGAGAATTAAGGAAGGGATGTGTGCGTGTGCCAAAAGGCACAAAAGGTAGTAGTGTTAGACATGAGTTAGCCCAGATAGCTGTGGCAGAAAGGTATTGGGTCATACCACAGTCTGGCATCTTACAGATAATAACAGTTAAATGCAGTTTAGAACCTTAACTGTTTTTTCATTGTTTTTTAATTTGTGAAATAAATTGCTGGCAAAACAATATTGTTGTGAATCAGTATTCAAGCTTTCATTTGAGCTTGAACAAAATTTTTGGAAAAACTTGGTTTTTTGGTGATGCACAAGACCTCTCACAAAATGGTGGTTTTTACAAGCATTGACTTCAGAAGAATATATATCCTTCTGTGATTCTTATTTTAATTTTGGTGTTGTTTACTGGAGAAAGTTTTCCTCAAACAGATTTATTGAAATGTGTGCTATGATAGTGGGTTTTGTCATTGATAATGTATATAATAATTTGTCTAGAAGTGTACCACAGTATACCACAGTACACCGACACTTGTGACTTGTGTCAGCACTGAGAGGTTAACCTGAATTACCTGTGCTATCACAGCATGGTATAAATTACAGCACTTTATGTCAGCCATACTTTTGAATTTCAATTTGGCCACTTGTTTAGAGCAAGCTTAATCCCATAACATTGAAAGAACTTGTTGCTACTTGCAGTGACATAGGTCAGTGAGAACTATATTTGTTCTCCTGTTGTTTTGACAATTTTATTTTTGCTAAATGCAGTAACATGGGTTAGTAAGTAGTGTATTTAATGTTCTAACTTCTCTTTTGATTGCTTGAGTTTTGAAAGTCTTGTTGCATTACCTGAATCAGAACAATACACTTCTGACAGAGCAAGCTGTTTTGCTCAGAGAATGGTACACATGAATGTGCAAGCTGTGTTGTTCCAGGGAATGATACAGCTCAGACTGCATAATCTGTGTTGTTTCAGAGGAATGCTACACTTCGAAGAGAGCAAGCAATTGTGATTTATAAGGATGGTTTTGTTTATTTTGTGGGTTGAAGGCCAATTTTCAGCACATGATAGGCTATACATAGTGGGCAGTGCAATTGGTGGAGGAAGAACCTTGGAAAACCCTGGTAAGAAACACCAACCCATGGGAAGCTATTGGCAAACTTTCTCATATGCCCACATTGGCCGAGCCCAAGACTTGAACCCATGCGTACAGATGTGAGAGGGTCACTTTGATAAAATTGAATGAATCCAACTAAACCATCACTTTTGTTTAACTGGATACAGTTTTGTTTATTAGATATCTCCTAATACTTTTCTAACAATAGTCCTTTTGTATATACTGACTAGCATGGAATTTTGCATCTCGCTCCGTTGTTGCATTTCTTTCAGGCGTTTGAATGGTAGTAAGGGAAGCAATTTTATATTACAAAATACTAATGTCACCAGATGTGCTGTAGTAAAGAATATAATGTAGGGGTCTTGGTTTTTCTTACTCGGTGTTTGATATAATGGAGAGATTTTGTTCACTGGCAAACTTTGAAATTTTTAGAAGTACGTGTATATGATTGTAACAGTTTTGTCTTAGACACACCCAGATAGAGATTAGAATTTGGTGTATAATTGAGAATACTTTCTCTTAATACAGTTCCAGATCTACTGAAGTAACATATTGCTGAGTATTAGACATAGTTTTGTTGGCATGCTGTCATTTATATTAAGAATTGATCATTTTACAGTGATTCCAGATTTATTGCAGTGTATTGTGTGTAATGGAGAATATTTTGTCTATTATTAGATTCATTGATCTATATTGTGTTTTGGAAAAGATATACTTCATACTTTCCCAGATTAAATGAGGCTTACCAGATTGTTTTGTCTCACACATTATCAGATTTTTTTCCCCCTATTGTATTGCCTGTGAAACAATTGCTTGAGCACTTTCTGTCTTAAACTTTTTGACTGGTGAGAAATTCTTCTCAGAAATTAATTTAGAGATGTATTAAATTGCAAATGTGGTGAAGACAATGTCGACTGAACAATGCCAAGATTTTTACATTTTTATTAGTTGTGTAGAAATTTTGGCCTCACAGTTCCAGCATCATGAAGGTGTATTTTGTTGTCAAGAAAGTTTTGTCTTGCAGTTTTACATTTATTGAGGTGTACTAGAAAGTGTTTTCATGCATGGTTCTAGACTGACTGGGGTGTATTGTATAATGGAGAATATTGAGTGTGTAATGGAGAAATTTTGTTTGACACAGTTCCAGATTCAATGAGGTGTACTGTGTAGTGGAGAGAGTTTTATCTCATCTTTGATCAGAAATCTGGTGAGATTCAACTCCTCCAACTGCAGTCAACACCTAAATGCAGCAGAGTTTCGAAATGAAGTTAGTTTCATCCGCACAAAATGTGATCTTGATGTTAGCCCATCCAATTGAACAGTATGAAAAGCACAGTTCTTCAAGTAAGTACACTACAAATTACCTAAATATGTGTTTCATAATTCTGTGAGTCAATTTTATCATTTGTATTATAGTTTAATTGCCTAAAATTATGTAAAAATTATAACATTCTTGTACAGTTTAAATGAATAATTGAATATTTTCAGTATATAGCATAAGTATTCCTTTCATTTTTGTCTCAGCTTCGATGACATGCTGTAAAAGATGAGAAACAAGAGGTTGCAGTCTCTATTCATCTGTCTTGTGTCAACTTGTTGTTTATGATTTTTATGCCCCACTGAGACATTGGCATGCGAATATGGTTCTATCCTTGTTCATCCATTCATCGATCCATCTGTTGATTACTATTCTGTTAATATTTTCATTTGGGTCATTTCAGGCATTGCTTGGACAGATGTGTTCTGTTAACACATTTCTAGTTTATTGGAAAATATCTCCTGTTTTCACCAGGAGATCATTATTGGACTTGGCACATAAATGCTTTGGGGAAAGGAATATCCCTAGCAATTGAAGGCCAGAAATCACAAAGGTCAAGGGCATAAGGAGCAGTCATTTAAATTGAGCAACATTAAAGTAGTTCAAGTATTTTAATTTGAGTAGTAAAACATTATTGACTTTTGCCATGAATAATTTAACATTAGATAAAGACAAGATGTGTACTATGGGATGTGGAGTTCAAAAGGTCAAAGTTTGAGATCACATGGTCAGTTTTTCATTATTTTGAGGAAAAGCTAATTTGTCCATTGACTTTAACCTGATTGACTTGTGTATATGGCACATTTATGGTGATAATGGATTCAGAAAGTACATTAATTTTGATGAATGATTCAGATGTCAGTGGTCAAGTGCATGTTGTGGATTGTTTAATTTTTCAGGATAAACTGTTAATAGTTGTGCAGAGGAGCTATATCTTTTCTTTCTAAATATGTATTGTTTTCAAATTTGTCCCATGTTAACAGATGAATGGGGTGGTTAAAATGTAGTTGTCAAAGTCACATGGGGCTGTTACTGAGGTTGTAGTTACATCATCACAGGTGAGACAATACTTTTATGTACTTTTTTAAAAAAATTTTTAATGAATTAGTCTTTACTTAATATTTTCAATGCATTGGATATCTATAAGAAAAACATTTAGATTTAAAACAATAAATCTGTTCATTTAGCCCTTGTTGTAATGTGCAATTTATATTGTTGTATGAATTTTTAAAAACACAGTTGAATGCTTAGCTCACTGTTATGTCAGTATTTTTCTAACCATAACAGGAGTCATTTAGGGTGAATGTGAATGCTTTCTATCTTCATTCTTATGTATTTTTCCAGTGATAAGTGTGCCTTGTAAAATAAAGTGGGTGGAGATGGTGGGTTATGGTGTATATGATTACAAGAAGCTTTCTTACATGAAAATAAAGATTTTATAAATAAGAGAGCATTATTGTATTATAAAGCTTTAGTTGAATATTGTTTGAATTTATGATATTTAAAAAAATGATATTTGTTATAATTGGTTGTTTATATATTTCATCAGATTTCAAGAAATAATTAATATACTGAAACGTGCGGTGTATATTTCATTATTCTTGACTGTAGAATTTTGATCATTTGCTGAAGAGATTCACTTATTATGTAACTGTCAAGTATCTCTAATATATTGAGAGAAAAAAACAAAATGGCAAAGTTTTAATACTGTTTGATGAATTAATCAATTAACTGTAAAGTTTGTAGTAAGTTTTGAAGTATTAACTCTTTCCTTCATAAATGACCACTTATTATATGGTATGTCCAAATCTGTACACTCTCCAAAGATATAGGTAATTTATGTTTTTTGCAGTAGGTCAAATGTCATTAGGCGAAACAGAGCATTATTTTCAATGGGTTATTTATTTACATGTGTAAGAAAATTTGAGAAAAAAACTGAAATTATACAATAATTTTGTCCCATATTACAGTAATAATGGCTGACTTTTAAAAGCACTTTTAAAGTTCCTTTCACAATGGTACACTGAGGCAGCTACCCTGGGCTGGTCTGGTTGGGTCTTAAACCTGGAACCCAATGATTCAATTCTGATGATCTATCAATTTATATGTCCATTAAACTTTTGCAAAACATAATATTTATAATTTTTTACCAAAATTAGTTTAATATGTAGATTGTTTTTCCTCAGGTGACTGCTTACCTGTTGGAAAGGGACATAACTCATATTTCATTGGAGTATGGTTGTGCTCTGCAATTTCATACTTTGCATCAGGTTTAATTCTTAAAAGATATATAAATTTCCCATATTTTCCTTATTGGTTATCCTGGTTATTTATAAGAATTCTTGTATACTATAAGTGCTAATAACAGAACTTTTGACTTGCTTTATTTTCATATATGATTGATGGGTATAGTTCGGGTTACAGAGTATACTGCTTGGCCTTACTTCAGATGTGCACTTATCCAAACACTGCTAGTTCTACTTCTTAACTTTTAATTTTCTTGGCTTCAAAGTCAAGTTCTTAAAAAACAATCTGAAAACTTTTTTAAAACAATTTTTTATATATTCTTTAATTCATTCATTGCACTTACAGAAGCTGGTATATCCTACTATGGCAAAAAAATTTCACCCTCAGTTTTAATAGCTGCTAAAGTTAGTGTGATTTTTTGAGCACATGGAGGGATCTATTTTGGTAAGCTGTGTGCATAGATCATTTACAATTTCCATAAGTACAACAATGTAAATAATTTCTAGCCAGAGAACTTTTAAGCAGCATAGAGGTGTGTCAGCATTCTGTCTGCTGTGCAAATGCAGACGACTTCACCTTACACCTATCAGTCTGTAAGAAGTATGTAATATCAGTAGAGCACCACCATAAAGACCAAATAGGTGTTATATGATCTAATTTTGGTCATATAGGTGAAACATTTAGACTGCAAGCTTCTAAACAGTCCTTTTCAATAATTGTCATGTATTTGTTCCACAGAAGAGTATATATTAATAGCAAGGTCCCACACAAGCCTAGCTTTCCACCTCCTCCTGATGAAAAGTGAGTTATTTTAAAAACACAAATTGCATTTTGTCAAATAACAAACACTGTGTTGCTAAAAGACAAGAACATGAAACTTGCAACAATTATTCCCTAGAAGTCACTGAGAAATTTAAGTTGAATAGGTGTGAACAAGTCAGGGTTCATAGAAGTCAAAGGTCAAAGGGTAATAAATTTGCTAATTTCAATAGCACTAGTATATGGAATAAGAAAAATCTACCTGGTCATTGTTTTGTCCTGTCTGTATATACTGTGTACAAACTCATTTGTGTATAAGCTGACCCCTCAAAATGAGTAGGTAAAACCTTTAAAAGTGCATGACCATCACATAAGCCAACCCATAGGTCCAGGCACTTTGAAAAATCTTGTTATTGATTGAAAAAATTTAAAAATGAAGTCGTGAAAAGTTCATAAATATTCATTATTACAACTATTTTAGTTAGAAATGGGTAATGTGATTTTTTTTTGTTTGGGAGAAATTTTAGTAAGAAGATTTGGACCTCTTTGGGACTTACTTTTAGGTCTGGAAATGGTTATGTTTTGGTCTGGAAAAGTTTTTAAAAAGGTATCTTTTTTAAATTTGTGGCAGGACCCATAGTACAGGAGGCCATGGGGGTTCAGGTTAAGTATGTGAGCTCATCTTCAGTGATCTGCATTAACAATATATACTGGTAGTCAAAAAAAAACTAAAAATTTTCAAGTTTAAGCCTTTTCCGGTGGATAAGCTGACCTCCTTTCTTCCAGGCTTTTTTTTCTTTCTGTATTATATGGCTTATATGAAAGTATATACAGAAATTTTATCACAAATGAATGAATAAAATATTTTTGCTGTATTTTTCTTTCATTGTGTTCTAAGACTGTTTGGTTGTTTATTACCTGCACCCAACAAGATAATATTAGAATTCTTTATTTCAGACTGCATAATCCATAGATATAAATTAAAAATATCATATGTAAAAGTTTTTTTAAACATTAAATATCATAGGAATCTTATATCTAAAGATACTGACACATCTCTACCACTACAGAATGTGTCATGCAGTGTTAAGAATAAGATTATGTAAGACATATAATGAGTAATTTGTTCCATCTATCTATAGTCCTGTCAAGATTTCAAGATCTTACTATTAGATACTCTTGTTATCATTGAAAATGCACAGTTCTTCAAAATGGTATACATTATTGTTTACAAACATGGCAGAGGAACTGTTGCATATTGGAAGGCTTGATAGTATTTAAAGACTATTATTATAACCAATTACTAGTTGTCTTTTCATAAATTTGCTAATGTTTGTCCCCAGAGCAGCACAGTACATTGTGCATTAGTAAGATTTAAATAATCTAATTTTGATATTTAAAGAATATTTTTAAAAGCATGTTTATTCAAGTACACAGAAATATGTAATGTCTCATCATATCTTCATCTTCAGACTGATTGGATTTTAAATTGGGTGCCAAATACATACAACTGTTGACATATGTAAGAGCTTGGCCATTAAGGTGTACAGTGGGAAGAAATGGTAATTTGAAAGATGTTGAATGAAAGACCATCTATACAGATTACGTGGAAGGAACAGGATACAGCACTTTCCAAACACACATAGTACAATTGTTTTCCATGCTAGTTAACTAAAGTATGAAAATGGCAGATGTGCCTCACATAGTAATTTGACAGATTAAGGGCTGTGTTAATCATTAAGCTTATTAGTATATGTGAACCACATAAACTCTTATCTGCTGGTGCATTGTGAGATAGAAAGTCTGTATCTAAACAGTTCCCATTTGGATGTACATTGCTGTTGGAAAATTTGACAAAATCAAAATATGCTTGGAAAGAGTGACGAAACCAAAGTACATTTTTTCCTTAACCAATCGACCAGGGAAGTGAGCAAGAAACTCCAGCTCAAGATCTCCAAATTACAAATGAGCTTTTTTTGGTGCACACGTGTAATGCAAATTTGGCAGCTTACAGGGACCAATGTACACAGTTTAGAAAAATCATAACATTGGGATCATAACTCTTGAGAAAAATCATAATATTGTGATTATAGCACTGTTATAATTTAAGTTTTAAACTGTCAGAATTTTTTATCATCTAACTTGGTCTTGAGTTCCTTGCACATAAAGGTTTTGAGAATATGAGTCAGGAACTCCTTTAGCTGAGCACGAGCTGAGAAGTTTGTTTCCGAATGGCTGATAGTTGATTATTATGATTGTTGAGGCCTGATACTGTTTCATTTGTTAGGATTGATATATTCTAGATTATGTTCTGTTAGTAGCCATATCAGGCAAACATTTAGTGGAGCTAGTTTCTGCTTTAGAAGACATCTTTATATTGAGGCCATTTTCACAAGAGACTCTATCTGTAAATCCATTTTCCAACATACCATTTTCCAGCTTACCAACATAATTCACTTTTGTATGAAGAATACATTTCCGTAAAGGACAGAATGTTGAGATTCCATGATTGTACTTTATTGACAGGTTTCGATATAATATTGTTTGCATATTACATTTAATTTTGTTACAGATATGAGAGCAGATGGTGTGAAAGTCAAAATTTGTATCCAGCTTAATGTCTTTTATATTAAATTCCCCAGTGTTATATTCACTGTATAAAATGCTTTCAGTTAATTAAATCATTGTTTTAAAGAAGAAGTTTCTTTTTCTTTTTCTCACAGCATGAATTATTGGTACATTACATTACCAGGTTTTGGAGTTATCACCCATATTATTACTGTTTTTCCTCCTCCCTCATTCATTTGGGTCATTATTTTGCACAAAAATTTAATTAAGTGCAAAAGCCTATTTTTTTAAAGAGAAGCAAAAGAATAACTATTATTACAAGTTTTTTTATCCAAGACATGGAGGATATATTGGTATTTCTGTAACCATTTTAGATGTTAATCCAAACTTGTCTTAAGGAGACACCTCTGGGAAATGAGAATAATAGAGTCCATCATATGTACTGAATTGTTTGCCAGGAACATGGGTTTGAAAATATCATTTATTAGTATACAAATCCACCAGAGTAGACTTTATTGGGGAATCTGAAAAAAGAATTTAAATGAGTTCTCTTCATTCAAAAGAGGTGTTGATTACATATGAGAAATGATTTACACCAAGAGGGGCAACACTCCTGAATTTTTGCCCTTTGTCAATGATTTACCTATCTCACATTAGTACATAGGATGGATTACTTTTCTGTCATATCTCATTATGAAATGGTGTTGTATAAAAGAAAGCTGGAATACCATTGGTATGTATATAGCATTAAAAATAAAGAGTATTGTCTGAAAGAATTTACATTTTTAAAACGAGTACAAATGGTTTAGTTTACATAAAAACAAGAATTACTTATTACAGGCAAGACCAGTTATTTTCATTAATAAAATCTTAAGTTCATTATGTCATGAGAATAATAATGTCTACAGTGAATGCATTCATGTGAGATCCATGGACAAAACTGCATATTTGTTTTGTTTCGAGTGGAAAGAACAAGCTTGATATGGCATTGAGGCCGTCAGGCTGTTTCAACATCATACAAAACAAGTTCTTTCTCCTGACTCAGAACAAAACTCTTGTGTGGTTTTGTATTTATTACCATCCCCTTTTTATTCTCAGATTCTTTAAAAATTTTTAATGTAACTTCAAAAACAAAATAATTTGTAATTTGACATTTTATGAATGATATTTTACTACCCTTAGAAAAATCACATTGTATATAACTGGAGCTAGGCCTACCAATATATTGTGCAGCAGTTATATCATTGATCTGTCTGCATTGCAGATGTGGTGATTTATTTTTTAGATTTGAATTTTTAAAAATGATAATTAGGTCATATAGATTTTAACTGCAGTCCCATGCAAATTATTTTTTAAAGTGGAACATCGGTTTTGCAACAGTGACCCTTTTCCTTAACACACACACACACACACACACACACACACAC
>QKMX01236050.1:6353-21832 GCA_003401595.1 Venustaconcha ellipsiformis | reverse complement strand
TAATAATAATAATAATAATGTTGATGATGATAATAATAATTATTATTTTAACATTAAATTTCGCTTTCTCTGGGCGTAGTCATAGGATCAGGTATAAACATAATTTATAGAGCAACCAAGTTATATAACACTGAACTCTGTGTGTGTGTACATATCTAATAAACAAAGACTTATTTGAATAATTTGCAGTGATTCGTTTGGGTTCCAATAATCTAAATGAAATTCTTTGCTGACCTACTCAGCAGTTTGGATAAGCCAACTGTCGTGTAGGCTAATCGTGTACATGTTTCAGAGAATTTATTCTTTTCACATTTACGACCTAAGCGATTTTAGATTGTTTACAGTGGCCAGTAAGGAAGGATTGTTTGAATTTATTGTGCTCCTTGCCATGTGTTTGTGATTGAAGTAATGTAATGTTGCTCATTATGTTGTACAGTTTAAAAGCTGCATATTTGTCATATAAAGGGAAAAATGCTACATTAAAACTTATGACTGGCCCAGTTTGATAAGTAAATGAATAATTAGGTAAATGCAGTCTGTCATGTATAAAGATGACCTTTAATATGTTTGACTCAAATGAAACTAGACACTGTAATGTGCACACAGGAACAACTTCAAAAAAAGTCAATACGAAGGAAGAAACACGAAGTACCCTTTTTGTTTAGAGGGAAAATAATTTGAAATTGAATCATCAAATCTGCTTATGATTTGTGAAATATTATTACCAAGAGATTGATTATTGTAGAATCATTGCATTTCATTTTTAAATAAATATAACTTACTATCCCAAATATTTTAGATTTTTGCCGTCTTAGAACCATTGACAAGTTACTGATTCCGTAAATATCATCCAGTCCCACTAGAAACTGCACAATTCCATATCTACCGTCGCATCATGCGTCGACAGCTCTGAATATATTTATTAAAAAAAAGAGCACAGACCCTGATATGCCGGCTCATAATGCGCTGACATTTCAGGGTCCATGTTTCTTGCATGCTGGAATTGACTTAGAACTAGTATATCGGCATATACTTAAAGATACATAAACCGAAACGTCCAGTGATAAGCGATATATAATCTGACACTTGGGATCATATGTTGGTGTTAATCAGGGATCATCCGAGGCCTACCTTTCAGCTTTTATACAGAACCGTAGTTCTTAGAAATGAAAGATTTTAGGCAATTAACATTATCGTTTCTATGTAATTTACATCCGAACTGCACATTTTGTTATTGACTGACTAGTGTAATGCATATGTCAACTCAGTCAGTTCACCCTAAGGAGCAAGAACTAATTACATTTGGAAATCATGCAGACAGTATTACTTCTTGTGTAAAGAGGAGAAATGCTGATTTAAGAAGACATTGATATTTGGCTTGTATTTAGTTGTGCAGTAAAAGCAAAAAGAAAATGATTTAAATTTATGTCATTGCGACGTCCACATCGGATTTTCTTTTAGAAATGCTACCATTTATCACATTCAACATAAATGTCAACTTCGTAACCCCAGCCACTTACAAATGTCATTTCTGTTTAAATATTAGCTGTAAGGAATGAAAAGAACGAATTAGTAAATTATATCTAGTTACCAGTAGATATGATTGTATAGGATTCAAGTATTTCTCAAAGAACCAACTTTTAAAGTAAACAATGTTAATTGTCCGTCCTAAGACGGGAAAAACCAAATAAACAAATAAAAAAAATCGGGATAAGCGAGTTAAAAATAGTATTTGCATACAAGTAACAAAACAAGCAATAAAAGGTTGGAATGCCGCTACGACGTTCAAACTGGAGACCTCTTGTTTGACAGCCGGGACATACAAAGCGAAAGAAAGACAACTTTGGGTGTTTTTATATTTGATTAAAAAGAGGTGCTCACTCGAATCTTATATGACAAATAAATCTGAGATTTATTACATTTATTACATTGTAATATACAAAACCATAAATGTATATGACCAATTTTTGATAATATAATTTTCCTATATGAACAAGAAGGAACTTGAGAATGTACCTTTTATAAAAAGATTCCATTTCCCGCTTAGATCACTATTTTAGCCATAATATATTGTCTTTAAAAGGTCTGGTCGTACTTGAAATGTTTGAAACACTTCAGGCACATATCAATTGTTCTTAGTTGATTGAGTTGTATCATGTCTCAAAGGTGTTCTGGGTGCTACTGCAAACAAAATCCAATGAAATAAATATTATATAGAACCGGTTTACAACAATTGGTTTGATTTATCCAAACAGTCAAGTAAACATACCAAATCGATGAGCGGTATCCATAGAAAAATTGGTACGACGTCTCCAAAATCCGTAGAGATGAATAGAAATGTTTTGGAACCGAATGGGTTCATTTCTTTATTCCTCCCGAAACAAAAGGGAAAAACAATCACCGTCAATAACGTCCAAAGAAACCAAGGTGGAGCTGAAGGGTTCATCCTCGTTTTGCCAATGCTCTTAATGTTTTGTTGCTACTGATTAAATCCAATAATCCTATGTAATAAAAAATTATTCTAACAGCACCAAAAGGAAATCATCGGTTCATTTTTCCAATTTTGTTTGAGCTCTTTGAAAGGAACGGCAAACTCATTCAAGATACAGATACAGCAATTAGGACGACATCGACACCTTATTCGACAAAACGACCCAGAAAATGCCCATCTATCGAAAGAACTAAACGGATTGTTTAATGAGGAGGGCTTTTACCCATGGTGATAGGGCCGTTGTTAAAAGCTGCATCATCTTTTATGGGATCTATGCTGGATATCGTTTGTAAGTAGTGATGAGATTATGGAGAAGAAGGGTACATTTATTGGCATAAAAATAACACCTGACTGAAACAGTCTCCGAATGGAAGACGAAAGCGAAACAAGATACTTGCTTGGAATCCCATTTGCTCAACCACCTATTGTGAATGGCTTTGCACTGGAAAAGCAAAGCACTTTTGAAAAAGTCTATATATCAAACTGGGCGACATAGTTATTTCCTGTCACTGGATAAATGTGTGGATGTTTTCTCGTTGATACAATTGAAGATACGAATGGAAAAGTGTTAAAAGGACCTTCTTACACTCCAGAGTTATAACAAATAGCCAAGAGTGAAGACTTGCACGACAACGAAAACATAATCGATGGAAGAACACGTAACGTGGGGAAACAACGACTTGCAGAAGTGAACGTTCATTGGAAAGGCGTTCAGCCCAATTGCAAGTTTTGTAATACTGCATGAGAAGTCATGGCTATAAATAGAATCAGAAGTTACCAACAAGCCCTCAAACACAACTACATCATCTGCTTCTCATAGTTCATCTCTCAAAACCCCCAAAAGAAACCACTGTGGGTGTGGTGTGGAGAACGTGTACCTGAAAAACAGTGTATGTTTTTCCCCTGTCAAATAGTTGATTGTCTATATCCTCTGCAAGCATTTGCAAGAAGAGTTGGCAAAAAATGATCATGTTTCTAATCGAAAACGTCATCAGCAGCCAGTACTCAAACTTTGAGAATTTCAACGGATTATTCTACTTCTCAGCATGTCGACGATACGATTGTAGCTATTTTTGCGTTTAGTTTGGTAGTATACCGGCGAAGACTTAGCGATGTGTTCAGATCGGTTACCATGCCGTTTCTCATCGTCTTAAAACTGGCTCTGACTTCTTCCGGGTTGCTATTCCGAGTAGATGGGCCACTATCATTCTTATGAATGACATTGGCAAAAACGATCAATTTAACAACTATATCATTTTCCTATAGAACTGAACGTATGACTAAATTCGATGCTTGTGTACGCCTACGTAGTCAAGTAAAACGTTTTGGGAAACACAGCCTATCTGTTGCTGAGATTCATTCCTTTCAAAGACAATTCTCACATAGATGCTGACGATGAAGAATCAGACATGTACAATGTTTACCGATAATTTTTCTGCGTGAAAAAGAATACTGTCTTTTTTAGCTTAGAAATTTGAACCAACTCACAACTATACAGGTAACACGAGACAAGTTTCTATGTGATGTTTGCAATTCAAAATAAACATAATTTAAAATAAACATGAAATCTGTTTGCGAATGCCATCAATTTTGACTTGATTCCAAAGACTACCGGATTTATTGACAACGTTTCGTTTGTAATAAATGTATGGTTTTTTTGGAAGAGGGTGTGTGTGTGTGTGGGGGGGTCTTGACGCTATTTTTCAGCATACGGTGCTCTATACATCACTAAGTAAAAAAAAAGAAAGAAAAATGACGCAACAATCCAAGAGCTGATCCTATTGTACATCAAGCCTTCAAATTCCTATAGCTTGTGTTCAGTGAACTGGAAGTATAAAGTATACTTGAATAATAAACTTGGGGACAATAACATGGTTGTTTATCATACCTTGAAAATCTCTTGACATATCCAAAAGAAGCCAATAGCTCACATCTGAATATTACATTGGTATGGAAATTTGCCACTCTAAGAAAGCTCAACGACTCAAGAGTTTACTGAGACTGAAAATCCAAACCATATTTTGTTGATGGACATAACTTAGAAATGATACACCAGTTTCATAAGAACATTTGGTTGCAGGACTAGTATTTGTTGAATTAAGTGGCTGTATGTCGCAGACTGAATTTGATGTAGTAACGTGTTCGATTAGATACATTATACTAGAAAGTACAAAAGAAACACCGAAGAAGACAGACTATGTACGTTATTCATGTGAAGTCTGACATAATGTAGGAAAGGACATTAGTGAAAGTCTGAGCCGAACGCGTGGATGTCAAACCATTCAACATTGCCTCTGGACTTCGATCCGTAAAAGATCATGTTTTCCAAGGTCGGCTACCAATATGTTTGTTCAATGGCATTGTCAGCAATGTGGAGCTCATTGGAGTCATTCACCATAGTCTCTTTCGAATTCCACTTGTCCAAGATTGAAGTCAACCGAAATGACCAGACGGTGTGCACCAAAGTTAGCGAACCTTCTTTTGCCCACAAAAATATTACTTAAGATCTTTTCTGACACTTAAGGATATGTTTTCTATCATGGAGTTGTGTGTATCAAAATGCTTACGCATTATACATAAACAAAATATACTAGGATTTCGTTATTATCTCTTGAGTGTTTATTTTTGGCAGTGGCTATTTAAAAATATTGAGTTTCCGTTACTCATTAATGCACGCTCAAATTTACCTGGACTGATAAACTTGATTACTATGAGTTTCATGGCCGTATATTTGAATACAGCCTGCTTACCTAAAGTCAAAAGTATTGTTGTTTAATCAGTACACAACAACATTTTGAACAACCAAGTATCTCTAATGCAAACTATATTACAACAGTCTCTGCCCAACTTAACTAGCTATTGATTGGTTGTTTCTGACACATACCAATATACATTAAGGGAACAATCTTTCAGTTTCAGATTTGTTTGTGAAGGGGATTAGTAGGACTGGGATTCTGTGAAACCCTTATGATGATGCCACTGGTGGTATAGGATCAGATGGCGGAAGTTGTTAACTCGCAGGAAGAGACTCATGAAGAATCATTCGGCACACTGGGACGGACGGGCCATGTGTTGCAGATCCTTGACCATTCGTCCAGAGCTGGGTAACCAAATACCCGTTAGCCAATTGGACTCTGCGATAAACTCATGTCCTATTGTTGAATCAGTATTACTCAATATCACTATATTAACGAAAAACATTCAATTTTGCTATATGAATATACATTTGAGTGAAACACTTTATTCATACTTTTTACAAATTCAATACATTCATCAGCCTTGGTGATACAAATATATTATTGATAGATATTCGATATATTGATCATTACTTGTGATATATGCATTTATTGGTCATATTAAGTTATAAGTTTCACATGTTAATTCCTGTTTGATTCCTCGTTGAAGTTAAATGTTCTGATTAGTTCCAGCTGGGAACTATATCGTTTCCTTGTATTAGTTGTTAAACTCTGTGCGCATCATTCTGTTAAGTCCATTGTTTGACTATTCGCACACGTATGGTGTCAGATTCATTTACAATTCAATTAAATTATAAATATATCTCTTTTACCAAAATGGTTTAAGTTGCTTAAATCTTATCCCATCCCAGCTTCATCATGTTACATTCAGAACAACAACCAATGAAGAAGTCAAAATACGACCAGGTTGTCAAGATGGCTACAGACAATAACAACATTTAGTCTCGACTCTTGTTGTCTTAATTACTTAGCTGAACGAATTATATATCTAGCCACAGAGGATTGTCTTCGGATGTCAAATTCACAATCCTAGAAAATACGAAACAAATGTTTGACGATGAGTTCTGAAAACATGTTGAAAAGGTTTCAAGAAAGTAGTAGTCAAACTCTATGTACTTCCACTGACATTGCTGCAAACGAAACATGTCGAAGCTCTCGTGGAAAAATACGGAGGCTACTTCTTTGTCGGCATTCTTGAAAATAATTTCAAGAAATAAGTTTGGTACGAATTGACAATTTAGTATTATCCGTGGATACATAGGAACCTCATTACCTTCTAACCTTTACTTCATACACAGCTTCTTTGAATATGTGGAGTATGTTAAAGATGAATGTTTACACAGAAAACCTAATGAGATTCAAGCTTATGTCATCAACCTCTGTCATTCACATAGAGCATGGTTGGATTTTCCACGATTAACACAAGGAGATCCATTCGGACAGAAGAGTTTTTGGAAAAGGCCATAATATATTTCAAATAATCCAAATAACGTATCCTCTCGATGTTGGAGGATGAAACTAAAGGATGTGAATAGGTGGGAACGAGAAAAGACGTAACGATATGAAAGATGTATTGTCCAAACAACAGGAATGAAAACCAGTTACAATTATATTAGAATACCACCGTTTGGTACAAGGATATGGAGCAACAACGGAAGAGGGCCCCACATACTTACAAGAACATTGTTTTGGTTGTCAAAACGATTATCCTAGGCAGATTCAACACGATAAATGTATGACGATGAGAAGAAAACTTGGAAGAGTATGTGGATGACGGTTCGGGTTTCATTTCAGAAGAGAAAATATTGGATTATTGGTATAAAGACTTACACGACCATAGCTATCCTATGGAAATAAAACGAATTGTAGCTCTCTTTTCACATTTTAAGGAGACTATGTGTAGAGCTACATACTTAATTGACATTTTCAAAGAAAATATCAAGATTGAATTGATGACTCATTGTTACCTTTGAAAACACAGATAAAGCTGGATAATTATGAACATTAATGCCTTCTGAAACAAAGTTCGTACACGGCTTTATGAAATCCCGTAGTGTGTGATAACAATGAAAATACTCATCGCAAACCTAAAGACATTCAAGCCTTTGTTATTAACACCGATGACAGTCATCAGTCAGGAATCCATTGTTTGTTGTCTACTTTCTCAACAATCACAGTGTGTACTATTTCGATTCTAATGGTTCTCCACCTTTGGAAAAGACATCATTCCCTTTTTCTAATGTTAGATTGAAAGGAACCGATTCCTCTTGAAATGTGTAGAGAGAGGATTTTTTTAGGTCAGTGCATTACTATCTCTTTTTTATGTTTGGGTCTTGTATTTGATATCTAGTTTGTATGAGGGGTCTTTTCCTTTCTTCATTAGGGTGTCCCTCGCCCTCATTGTTTCGTTAAAACCTACTAAAATCACGTTAGTGAAAACGTTAAAAGATGCTTAGGATGGAATGGATGATATTGAATATGTTCTAGAAAAGATAACAATATATTTGTGGTACCGAGCCACCCTACACTATGTGACACAGGTGTGTGTTGGTCTGGAGTGAGCGACTTTGTGAGTGAGTGATCAATCAGCGCACGAGGCACATGATGGGGGATGATAGCGTCGAGCGTCTGGCATATAATAAAAGCCGAATGACACTGGCCAATCCTAACCAAAACAAGTATACCACCAGCACATTGTAGACGGCGGACACGAGAGACTCGAGCTAGAGAGAGCCTTCGATTTAAGGATCCAACAAACATAGGAGAGATTGAGATAGCAAACAGACACACTTACTAAACAGCTGAATGAGCAGTCGTAACTCCTTAGAAAATTGATGAAAATTAACAGAGTGCACAGTAACAACAACAAACAAGGCCAAAATGGCGACAATACACCAGACCATTACAACAAGCAAGGAAATCGGGGAAACAGAAATCGCGGTAACAATTACCGATGACGTGGCTATGGTAGAGGAGCGCAGCACGTAAAAGGAGTAACCGCATCTATAGATGACCATACGGGGATCGGTAGCCATTCTAAAGGCCAGAGTACGCTATTTCATAGTTTGTTTGATTCCTCCAACACTAGTATTGTTTAATTCAACAATGTCCGGGTCACGTCCTTTGTTGACAGTAGATCCATAGTAACTACTGTATCTAATAGTTCTATTTGTCACTTAGTGATGAGCAATTGTTTCATTCTGTAGCGTCATTTTGTCTCAAAGTCACTATTGCATATGGTTCTCTTCTCACTTACCCAGGATACATCGAATATCCGATTTAATGCCACTTTTGTGTGAGTTTGAATTTATTTTCTTTATTTTAGTGGTTCTGGATACAGGGTCCAACCGTACCTGCCCTTTAGTTATATGGACAAGTGCATGGAAAATCACTATAGATAGCACTGTCTGTAAGTCGTTTAGTCAAATCGGCCAAAGCGCGTACGGTCATCATTGCGCCGTGTGAAACTATTACTATCAACGGCATTGCCCACAGTGGTGATGCTCATATAACAGAAGCGATTACAGAGAACTTAGGAAACTGGACATTTTAGTCTGTCTACAAGTGATCAGGGTTAATCGACATTTCAAAGTTTAGGTCAAACTCTGCAATATGTCAGACAAATACTTGACAATAAAATCCAAGTCTGATATGTCTCATAAGTGAAGTCAAAGTGGCTGACCGCTTATTTTCTGATTCCCCCCGCCTCAGCAGGTTAGAGAACAGTTTATATTCTACTCCAGATGATATAAAGGTTAAATTCGACATGGACAATCTAACCCCAGACAAACTGGATAGACTCAAACATGTATTGGCAAATGTGACTTCATATTTTCGAAGGGGCTGACAAACTTGGGAAAAAATGACATCATTAAATAGAAGATATTACTCAACGATGAAAAACCTTTCAAACAAATATACAGAAGAAAGAATAACCAGAGGAACGTATGAGGAGGTGCGTCAGCATAGTAACTAAATGCTAGATGCTCGTGCAATCAGGCATTCTGATAGTGATTGGATTAATGTTGTGTTGGTCTGAAAAGAGATAAAAGCGTATGTTGCGGCATTGACTACAGGATAAAAAATGCTAAGACAAGGAATGACACCGACATGCTTCCGCGGTTTGATGACATAGTTGATATTTTGCGAGGGATCAAGCTCTTCTCTAAACTGGACATAAGATTAGAATATTGTTTTCTTTTCTTTTGATTTGTATACTTTCACTGAAAATAAATCCCCACGACCTGTTGCTGTTTTCGCTTTCGTTTCGTAACAACAACGGGAATCGTGAAAGAAGTGAAAGAGGAGTAAGAGAAGATGAAATGGCTGCTGTAATTTGAAAACTGTAGAGTGAGAAAATTTAAGAAGGTAGTTGATTGCATGATAAGAGTTTCTTTATTGATTTGAAGAAAGAGACAAGCGTAAACTAGTCTTCTCAGCCTATAGGTACTCTGAGAACTGGACCAGCGGCCTTAAACAAAGCTGAAAACCATTAAAGAAAGTAATGGACAAGGAAGTGAAAAAGATGAAGGCGACCTGGATTAAGGAGAAGAAAGGAAAATGAAAGAAAAAGAAAGACGGCTAGGGACTGAATAGTAATTGGATGAAGGTTCAATAAATATTTAGAGCGTTGGGTCATGATAAATGGATGCCTGAGAATGAAAACAAGAAGTAATTGAAGTTGATACAAAAGTAAAGGAAGGTGGAAGACATATAGATCAAGAATGAAGTAAGAAGAAACTAACGGTCCGTTTCAGTGCCACTTATATACCTAGAAAAGAGATACTCTTCTTCATTGTCAACAATTATTTTGTCTTTGTGTTTTGTATGTATTGTCCTGTTTTCAATATTAATCACAAAAATTATTTTGCCTTTGTGTTTTACAAGTGTTCCATTTGTTTGTCTATGTTTCGTTATTTCTAGAAACAGTTTTGTTCCAATAAGTACCGCCTCCATGTTAAAGTCCGGTTTGTCCGCTAGTACCATTTCCATGTTAAATTCACATTTGATCCATTACCATGTTAAATATTTGTTATGTCCCTGTAAATTGTACGAAGCAATCCCCTACATAAACTCATATGTCCCACACGTGGCACATAGAAGTACTTTCTCAGTCACTTTCAAAGCAAACTGCAACATACCTGTTCAGATGTGTTCAGGTATGTACACGAGAAAAGTACTACAATCCACATTTATCCTGTCATTTACTCAGTCAGTTGTTAGATTAGATTATATCACACTGAAATGTCTCGTTGTGAATGGATCAGCACCAATGTTCAAAACAATTAACGGTGACTCTGTATTCGGAAAATACAGCTCCAGGGGGTCTCTGCCTTAATGAACAGTGATACCAACTTCTCTATGTTACATACTTGAGATAATATATACCAGAATGAGAGTAACTAATCCTGATGACTTTTGCCGGTTACATTGGACATATCCTAAAGAGGCCGCGGTATCATGACCTGGCTGCTGAAGATCATACAAGCTAATCCAACTCTTTCGCCTTGTTCCAAAAACCAGTTCAGGTCAAGCAAGAGATGACACGTACTTTGCTTTTTCAAAAAAAAAAAGATCTGCTAAATCAGTATGATGCCAATAACGGAAGTAACAATGGATATATCAGAATATATTAATTGTGCTAAACTAGACACATTGACACTTTGACATGGGGATCATTGCAGGATTATTTGATTAGTGTTCATCCACAAAGCATATGAAGTTTCTAAAGAAGGATAGACGCTTATGTAGAACGTGTAACCGTGTACTTATAAGAAACAGTTGCACAAAGATGCTTGAAACTATCTGTTGAAAATTTGTGTTATATTTTTGCAAATGTCGGGTAGAATTTATTAAGTAAAGTGGTTCATTTCAATGTAATTGTATTTGCAAAACAATATCGCGCTCTGTCCTAACCAAAATTAACTATCAAATAAATATATTTTCGTGCTAGACTTGGTTGATTCTGCTTTTTTGTGAATTTAGGCTAATAAGACCAGGAAAATATATTTTTATCCATTCGAGCTATATTTATTTTAATATTGTTCATTTTACGATAGTGTAAAATAGCTTAGCAAACAGACTGTCTGGGCTGTACTTAAAGTCTTGATCTCAAGCCTCCTTTAAAGAAGAATATGACTGTATTCATAAACAGTTCTTGTTATCCATATTATTCTCCCCGTTGATCAGTCGTAATCACATACATCAAATGCTTGGACACGTACTAAGTAATGCACATAATATGCATGGATAATATCAATGTGATGTGTTTATGTCTTTTGAATAAAGACTTTTAAAGACATTTTATGTAACTGAATTTTAAACAACATATCCGAAATATGAACTTGTATGCGTTGTAGTAATACATTTATGATCATAATAACATGCCTCAACACTCTCAGAGTCTAATATTGTGTTTATGTTTTAAAACTTCAAAAGAAATATTTGAAACAAAGTTAATGTTTAGGAGCTTGTTTTCTAGTTTTATATTTCAATTTTAAACGTATTATAAATCAGATGTCTCAATTTCGTGTCATATCCTTTGATAATAAACATGCCATTCCAATGTGAAATTTTAAGGTTAACACACGAAGATGGAAGACACAATAATTTCACCAATAAAGTGTCAATATTTGTTCGAGTACCGAATTTTCACGAATGTCTAAATGAAAAAAAAATCACATATTGATCTCTTATTTTGAAAAATCAACTCATAATTTATTCCTTGCCATTCTTTAATTGGTATGTTTTGGATATTTGTGTCTGAAAAGGCAGAACAGTAAACGAAGCAACTTGCTATTTGTCACATATTTCACTTCCTGGTACACGTCGGTGCCAAAATTCGTCATCCCTTGCACTCTTGCCCCAAAAAAACAAAAACACATCACAATGCACAGATACTAAAGAATAAATCAGTTATTTTATTCAATGCCAGGAATAACTAAAACGAAGCCAAGGGTGACCGACAAATGAAGAGAGGAAAATATGCATTACAATAAATTATGATTACAATTTTGGCTACGGAAAATGAAGCTATAATTGTTGAGTAGTCTGCTAACAGTACAAACACATATATCATCAATCGCATAACGCTACAGGAGAGCTGGGTCTGCATTATGCATGGTGTAATTGGTAAGAAAAAGGCAACATATACCTCGGTCTGCCGGAGCGAAACTATACGACATACGAGGGTGTATCTTGTTTTATTTTGGATTCGATTCTTAAGAGAGCATACAAAGTCGTTTCGTCCTACGAACTTCAGTTACCTTGTTCATATTTTAGTCCATAGTATTGAGAAATTTCGACATCAGTCGCATTCTCTGCTGATTGACAGAAATATAACGCACATATAAGCACATACCATGGAAGTCATAACTGCGAATGCATTAACTAAGAATTACACAGATGTTTTAACAGCAACATCTTTTCTTCCGAGTAGAGCTAATTGTTTTTGCGCTGCTTTATAAACATACGTGAGGTATTTATGGTCGATTTGTGTGGTATATAACATTGTTAAACCTTGGCAAGCCGCTTTTGGAAATACAGGAAGAAAGTGATGGTCACATGATTTTAGAAAACTGAGTTCTACGTGGCCTAGTCGAAAAAAAAAGCACCAGATGGAACCCATCCTGATGAACATTGAAACGTACCTTAATTGAATTTTACTTGAAATAAATCCACATTCACTTGACAGTAACACATTCTCCATGCAACTCTTTAATGTTTAATGGGACTACCGCAAGCACAGTATTGGAAATGAGTTCTTTCTAACGAAGTAAACGTATAAAACGAATTTACCGCTTTAAGTAGTGTCCTAATGCTAAAATGGGACAACTACATTTGGCAAATGTCTGGAAGCAGATAGTATCCACACAAATATTGTCAGAACGAAAAGATATAACAATACTTTAAATATATTAGGCTTTGCTATTTTTCACAGTTGCATTCATTCACATTAAATCTTGTCTTACGATGGAGAAAAAATAAATAGAACTGGCACTGGACGTGGTTACTTAATACTCACTTTATTCATTCGTAGCCTAATATTATATTTAAAATCTTCTTCCTACCTAAATTATTTTTATAAGAATTTTTCTTCTCTGAAATTATTTGCCACGCTATCAAAATACCTAATTCTTCAATCAATTATAGTATAGTTATCTTAACATACAAAATAACAATACATCAACAAATAAACCATCAACTGTGAAATAAAATTGTAACACAATAGTAATCTTATGTTAATTACAAATGCGTGTCTTTAATACCTTCAAAGGCTAATGGTGGTGCAAAGCCTTGTAATTAAATGAAATCAAAGAAAAAACCTGCTTTTAGAGACGTTGTCTGCTGAATCACTATTCTAGTAAAGTTCCTTCCATATTTATTTCATGTTTTACATTTCTGAAGAATTTCAGTGCATTAGTTTACATATCTAATGCACAAAGATTATGCTACACATGAGAGGCACTAACTTGTATACATTATATCGAACCAATAGCATTGATTATGTTGCATTTGAGTCAATGGTTGTGCAAATATATTGATTTAGAAGAGAAAACTATAGAATAATAGTACAGCTCGTTGACTCGACTGATGTAGTGATACTTTGATGGGATCACAAACGTTGTTCCACTGTACCACAGCGTCATGATTCTTCGCATTTGCTCCAGTGTACAATTTATCTTGCAAGACAGTGGTTTCAATGAAAGTATTTTTTGCGCTAGTTAGAATATATATGCAACATTAAATCATGTTTTCATTAAGTATGACCAATTTTGACACAAACGTGATATAGTGACTGCAACCCACACCATGTGCTGTACGGCTATGCAAAACAATATGGAAGAAATTAAATAGCATTCCAAAAATGATGTTGATTCCAACTACATAAAAAACAACAGCTGAAGAACAAATATAAAACAAAAGAATATGGGCTTTAAATTAAAATAAAATATAATAAATTCACATACATGCTGATGCAATAAAGGTGACATTGAAACATGTTTGAAATTGCACTCCAAAAATGTATCTCAATTACATAATCAACAATGCTTTTCCTTCGAAAAATGGTTACCATTAGTAATTTTGTACGCATCCAATTAACTTACGCTACAAGAAATTACCACAAACGTAACCAAACTCAATTTACATGTAACGGCGATGAGGTAAACTCCAGTACACAGATTCTGAAGATTTTCTTTTGGCATATTGTTGACATCGACTTTAAATTGCAAACATAAATGGCACAATCAGTATAAAAAGCTACAACCATTCAGAATATAAGCATGCTCCGCCCAATTAGTGATAAAAAATTGATAGTAGTCGAAACAAAAAATATAAAAATAAAAGGTATACAAAGAGTGTCTTGATTAAAATAGTATCATACTGGAGGAAGTAAGACAAATAGAGAAAGATTTAAAGAAAATGATTGCTAATGAATTACACTTGAAAGTCTAATGCGAGAAAGAAGCTCAGAGCAATTGTAAAGGAATGCTTACGATGCTTTAAAGTATCATCTGATATAATTAATTATGTGGCAGACAAAGATACGCCAATATGCTGAAATACTCTTCTGTACAATAAAATTAAACGGTCTAATAGAACAGGAATAACATGATTACACCAGAAGTACCGAAGCTATGTAATATATAAATGGAGTAGAAAAATAAATGCGGCATTTAGGAAAACAAAATCAAACATGTTGAATTGGAAGAAAACTAATATGGTCATCATTCTAAAACAATCAATTTATCACACTGCCAATACGACTGTTAGAAGATGACACTGCAATCAACACAAAATAAAAGAGGAATTTTCAATGTTTATTAACCCCTTTTGAATTCATCTATGCCTCTTAAAGCTTTCTCCACCAATGTCAGCACTTTTAATAGTGTTTAAAATAGACAAAACAATTATTATGTTATAATACATATTTTCGTTTGTTTTAAATATACATTATTTGCACTTTATTAAAAAATATGGAATTTTGAATTTATCTAACCCATGCAAGTCTTTTCCAAAACATACCAAAATGATAGAAAAATGATATTCATTATACAGTGTTCAAGCATGCCAGGAATACAGTCTAAAAATTTGTATATTAAAAACATGATCTATTTCAAAGGAAACAAGATTAAGCACACGGGTGCGTAGTAAGTACATAAGCAATTAATGACAGAGACAGGTCGGAAAAGAACGAGAGAGAGAGAGAGAGAGAGATAGAGAGAGAGAGA
>QKMX01236039.1:1309-12634 GCA_003401595.1 Venustaconcha ellipsiformis | reverse complement strand
TTCACTTAACCGTACTTGATGACTAGTGTCCTATAATGATCAATTAACCGTAATTGATGACTAGTGTCCGATAATGATCAAATCAATTACCGTCCTTGCTGACTAGAGTACCCTACCTTATTCTCTATAGTGCATAACCTGTTGCAGCGGAGTTACCTACTTATAAAGGAAAATATTAAAACAAGAAAACAGCAATTCCCGTTTCACGAGGCAACGTAAGTTTACACACAACAAGTTTTGAGTCAAAGGAAATATGTGCGCTATTTCGTAAGTGCGCTCCCAAAGATATACAGATCAAAATTTCGTACATCTTAAGAAACGATTTGAGTAAGCTAAACTATTATATGAATGGTAGGAAATAAATACGTAAAATCTAATAATACACGTACGCGATACTTTCCAAGGACGGCGACGAAGATGACGACGACATGAACAACAATAGCAACACAATTACCCCAAAAAATATCGTAGAATAATTATTGACCCGTTAGCCATATTGAATCAAATATATTTAATTTTTCCAATGTTACATCTTTTAGGTTCTATCTGAGTTTCCCGAACCATCCACCAAAACAAAACATGACCCTAAATTCCTTGCCTTCAAAGGCCTTTGCGTCTATAAATAATGGAACAATGTAGTTTGAGCATATTTAAACAAAATAAATACGTTTTCAACAAAGGTCCTGAATTGTATTGCCTTATGCAGTTTCTTTGTCTGCCTAATGGGAAATGTGTCAATCTGTCTGTGGGTGGGTGTACGAGAGAAGTAGAGAGGATTAGCGCGGTACATGTTGATAAATATACGGAATTTAACAAACTTTTTTAAGGAAACGGAGAAGTCATACTTCTTTATATATCTATATGTTATATGAAATCTTTAGTTTTTATATCAAGCGACACAATAGTAGAGTCGTCTATTTCAAACTGAAATGACAATATGACGTTTATGTAATCTTTTGGGTAGTCTACAAGCTTCCAGACGTATTTCATTTTCGTTGCGATGCTAATTGGGACTTAATGTCATTTTCTATAGTAAGATCAAATCTATTATTTTGTGCTTTAACACCTCCTATCGTTTTATTGGCTCGTCAGACCTTGGAAAAAAGTTGCAATATAGCTAAACAATAATGACGTCCGATTGAATAAAGTACATACGTATAAACAAATCAACATATTTTTTTCTTGCCTACGTTAATCACTGACGTTCATATGGATTTGCTCCAGTCCGTACGTACGCCCAAACTTCTGTAAGTCTATCTGCCCCAAGATGAATTTTAGCAACACGGTGGGAAAGAACTTTTCAACGTATACAAATTATATTTTGCAAGCATTTTTGTATGCACAGGTAAATGACCAGATTAGATCAGGCCTTAACATAAGTCTTTTGTTTTGTACACATTTTAAAATTGTTTTTAAATTAGTCGTTTTCTATTTAGAAAAGCCAATATTGATAGGAAGATTAAAATATAAACTGCTTGAGGTAGAAAAATCAATTTTATTAGTTATTTATAACTCGTATGTAAATGACAAAATTAAATGTTAGGATAATTCCGTTAATTTGGTTTTTTTACACATTTTGTGAACTTCCTCAAAATCGACTTTTTCAATGAAAACCTTCATTGAACGACTATCCAAAACTCTTATATTACACAAATGAAAGAAAATGTTCCGCGTTTTCTCACCATTGTTGATCTCGAGGCAAAGTCCTTCGATTTCAATTTTCTATTTTCAACACCCTTAAAGTGTCACATTTTTTCCCTTGATCGAATATTAGTCTGTTCGCTTGGATGTAATATGTAGGCATTTTCCTTTCAATTCCTTTTATTGTTAACATTATCTTTGTACACAAGAGCACATGAAGGAACAGTTTATGGACGATGTTACAAATCTATGGTCTTAAGCTAAGTAGCAGATGTTTTTTTTTTTAAAATTCAACAAATATTTTATTTCCACAGAATACAAAGTAAAAATGTAAAAAGAACTCACCGAAATGATGAACTAAATTTACAGTCATAAACATCATATCATAAGTGCAAACGTATAAAGTGTTCCGAATAAATTCCAGCAGTATTCCAAATAAATTCAGATCATGAATGTGTTGATGTGCCAGAACTCTTGAATTTGCTAATTTGCCAACAGTCTTGATGTATCACACTGTTTTAATCCAAACTGCCTTGAATGAATTCACAATAATTCCAAATAGTCCTAAAGTATCATTGAGCACATTATAATTATAATTAAGAATTTAAATAAATAAGTCCTCTCAAACATTAACTGAACACAATTGAAATCAATTCCGTTAAGACTTTGTTTTCTATTATCAAATGAGTAGTTCAGAAATAAACAACCTTAAACACTGTATAAGACAAAATGAGAAGACAGGCAAGAGGGTCAAAAGTTCATTTCATGAACATTACAAGTTGTAAATAGTTTTAAAGATATAATATGTTTAAAAAACAAGACAGGTAGGCTCAAGCTCCTTCCATCAATTATGGATAAAGATCAATCACACACAATATATATATATATATACTCACAGACACACAACATAAAGCAATATTTTACTTCTATTCACAAGAAAGTGCATCTTCGTGTAAATGATGTTGAAGTTGCATTCATGTAGCATCAAACTCCACCTAAACAATTCTGAGTATTGCTTTTTTATTTTGCCAATTAAAGTAACGGGGTTGTGGTCATTGACTTAAATTCTTGGAAAATGGGCTGAAAGAATATCCACTTCAAAGAGTTGCCAAGCCAGTATCAAAGACGAACATTCCTTCTCGAGTGTGAAACAATTTATCAGGTGTTTGTTTCATATTTTATGAAAATAGCACACTGGATGATCAATAAATCTTTGTCTTCCTGAAATGATACTCTACCAGTGCCTACGTTACCTGCATCAACGTGCATTTTAAACGATTCACTGAAATATGGACCTGAGCAAAGGGCAGTCACACAATAGAAATTAAATATAAATAGCACCGCTCCTCAAAAGAAAACTAATAAGAAAAGGAAAAAGCTACTGTTTCGAATTGTTTTAATGTTCTTATTAAACAAATATACAATTTAATTATAAATGAGACAAAATATATACTTATGGTGCAACGTTCATATCTGATCAGTAAAATTGCTAATCAAATTATTATAATTTCATGTAAAAGATGAAAAAAAAAGATATTCTGCTTGCAGCTAAATGCTCGAAATAGAGACCTGACGGAAATGTAATTTAAACCTTAAAATGAAATAAAACAAATTTATATAAAAAATCGTATCTGTTTGCTTTGCTGCTAATTTCCGCCTCTAATCGAGGGATTGAGCGGCTGTTTGATAATGCGTACTACCAGATTTATGTATCCTTGAATGAAGACGGTAATTTAATGTTCGATTAAATTATTTTAAATGAATTTTGGTTCTAGACCAATGCTTCCTATCATCAAATGTAACATTATGTCCACAGATACAGCTTAGAATTTGGTATAATAATAATTTGTGACACAGATACATAAATGTTGTTCAATCCCAAATTTTTTTAACTTAGATCAACTATTATAAAAATATGCGATTATGATCAAACTAGGAACATATGCAAGTGGGAATTGTGCATTAATCTCTATGTGGACTCACAATAAACCAGTGGGAGTTGTAAATAAGTCTCTAATATCACTGAGACAAAAGAAACTTGTATGCAGTATCCAATTGGAACTATGCCCTATGCAAATGTGATGGATGATAACAAGTGTTTTTAACTGTCCAATTTATAGTGTTCTTCAATATCATAGCTGTCTTTTTATATTACTTTCTTGCTTTACATAATACGTAGTTTGTGTCTGAGAACCACAAAATCTGCACACTCTTTTTTTTAGTCACTACAAAAACAATTATTAATTCCAGCTTCTTTTGGACATATCTGACTGATTAAGAAGAGATTATTTTAACGATAACAAAGTGCATTTACAGAAGAAAAAATTGTTTTGAAATTTTTCTTTTGATTTAATGTCTCACTTGTTTAAACCTTTCGGTTTAATCAACAAAGTTTAAATTATCATTATACATATGAATGTTTACATGTCCTTCGTTTGTTGTGTATATTTCATTTGTGCTAATTTGCGAGGTTTTCGTGAATGTATTGTGTATTATGTGTATTTGTATATTGTAATTGACCTTTTCGAAAATCAAGTTAATGGTGTACCTGAACAGATACATTTATGTTTTAAACAACATAATACACAGCAAATATTTCACGAAGATTGCAGATTAAATATCCAGAACATTATTAATGAAGGTAAACATGTTTATTTGACTCTGAATCTAGGACATCAGTTTTCGACTTGGAAATTCCAAAATTTGATGAAATTTTGAACGTTTTAGAGAGGAGATCCTGGATGTATCAGTGTGTCCTATACTTTATAACGATATTAATTAGTTGAAAAATGATCAATTATTGCCTTAACATGCGAAGTAGAATCAGCTGTTTTGTTCTGTTCAGTTATTAATTTGGGTGAATATATTTTTTCCAATTGTTATTCACTAGAATTTCAAAGTGATCAAAAAGATTACTTTGAAATCATAGTGAATTCAGTCAAGAACCTTTTAGATCATTTTAGATTGCCTCGGAATTGTCGTAAAGTTAAGTAAAATTTTAGAGAAACTCACGAAATTACATACGTAATTATCATTAGTGAAACATAATTGGCTAGATTAAGAGTTTCCTGTCTAAACGAAAATTGTAATACGAACTTTGGAGTACTTAGTGTTGTGACACGGTGCCAAGATGAATTAACAATACATTTCAAATGGCGACTCGCTGTAAATGCAGAAAGTGCACAGAGAATAATATCTCAGATGAAAACTATAGCCCAACAGCGCTGTACTGCCTGGCGTGAATTATTTTAATTACGTCATCATCGGCCCAATTTAAAAATGGGCATTATTTTGGTCCCCCTTCGTTTGCGTCCCGGATATACTATTTTCTACAAGAAACGCAGAAAGCACGTAAGTAAGTTACAAGGCAAAGTGTTGGAGAGAGGTAAACATTTTGTACCTTTCGTGAATATGAATGTTTTGCAAGCTGTTTGGAGATCAACTAACATATAGTAGATTAAACAAACAGCTTAAAATTAAATTTTAGAATAATATATCACCATCAAAACTGTAATGGAACCACAACTTTGCCAATACACTCAGGCCACACATCACCAAACAGGTCCGATTAAATTGTTGTGAGGTGATCGAAGATCCTTCTGGCAGCTTTAAAATGCTGACATACACCAGCCGACCTAATCACTCCTTTCCATATTAATGCAGGTATTATTGACAAACAAGCATATTAAATAGCTGAACCGAATACGGGAGTTAACAGCAATAAAAATAGTGCCTACTCACCCCCCCCCACCCCCTTCGTACCACGGGCCAGCAATATTTTATAGTTTGATGTATATTACCAATGAAAAATAGTTTTAACGTTCTGGTACCCACGAGAACGGCATATTCGCCAATCTCAAATGAAATTTCTAAACTATTTTTACTGTGGGAGTAACAGTAACCCTATCTCAGGTTGAGGAGTAAAAATACAGGGTTTTAATTTGAAGTAATTAGATCTTGACAAATATGTGACAAATCTACATTTAGTCTATAAAGTCTTTCTCACAATGAGCTGTGATACAGAACATTAAAATCCTAGTTTCTGAAGAGTGAATAGTAGAATCACAACGAACATATGTGCTTTAATCTAGTATATCCCAGTTTGTTTGCTTTTTACACATAATGTACAAAACCAGATTTGTTTGCTAAGCCATCAACAATGCATTTATGACACACCCATATCCTATTGATGCACAATTCAGGGTTTAATCAGCAAGTGGTTGATTATGTAAGACAATATATGTCTTATACTGTTTATACCTACTTCTGTTGTCGTTGGTCTTATAATATTTTCACGATGGATCAGACTGGTGTAGATTGCCGCTATTTCACTCGCTATACACATCAATCTATATATCAAAATAAATTTCTTATTGTGCTTGTGTTTATAGTTATACATATACATACTATCATCTAATGGATTTTACTTTACTGTGCTGACGTTAAGCTTTACATCAATAAACCTTTTTATTCAAATAAACTTTTGTTGATGTTTGTACGTTAAGCTTTATATCTATAATCTCTGTTACGTAAATGGACTTTATTATTTTGTGCTGACGTTAAGCCATATATCTACAATAATTAGGAATTTTATTTCGCTATGCTTACACCTTTATACCGATAATCTATAATATTTAAATGGGTTTTGTCTTGACTGACGCTTAAAATAACTTCATTAAATGTCTCCCTGATGTGGTGTCAGTTCTTTAGGGTCTCCTGTTACAAAGTTACCGCCACACCTCGCACGTATTTTGGATCAGTCCACGTCCCAGTGGTACAATTTTAAGACGGGTACACTCTTCTTCCTAATCAAAACACTGCCATAATCATGCCAGAATACTTATAAACATAGTTTTATTTCCCACCCAGCTCTTTACTTCCGAGTTTCTGCCAAGCACACTTATATTTCCTTGAAACACCTAATCTGCGTGAAGTCTTTTATCCTTTTCTCCATATTTCTTTAAATAAGAATTTCTCCCACTCCTCAGCCCCATTTCACATCACTTTTATTGCTGATATATTGTGGTCTGCAGCATTGGCAAAATAGATGTTCCCTAATAGATATATCATATATTGACTGGTTATGAATACGTGTTTTTGTTTAGGCCAAATTATGTCTTTTTCCAAGTTAAATATCACTACATCTGTCGCTTGACTCAATCGTCCGCTGTTGGAAAGTCTAGACGGATTATGCTAAGTTAAAATAGTTGTAGAGTTTTAAAATTAAACTTATCTCTGATATGGCTGCTTGAGTTGTTAATTCTTGTTTATGCTTTTCATGGCGTCATTTGATTCGCTAACCTATTGAATTGCCTAAATCTTGCAGGTAAGTACGTCAATGGCTTTTCGACAGATACATCTTTAACATTGATACTGTAACTATGGTTATTTCAGGCACTTGATTTCAAATCCTAGACCTATTGATGAACTCCTTAAAGTGGTAGTCACAGGATGTGCTTATAATACTAGATATATATACGAACTCTTTAAATTGGTTGTCTCGGGTATTTGATTTCAATTCTAGAAATGTGGATAAACTCCTTATAGTGGTTGTCTCAGAGAAGTGATTAGAATTATAGATATATAGATGAACTCCGATAGCCTAGTGGTTAGACCGTTCGCCTCGGATGCGGGAGGTCGCGGTTTAAACCCGGCAGAATCATACCCAAGACTTATATAATGGTACAAGCAATTGTCTCACTTGCGTTCAGTATGAAGAGATTAGTATTAGGACTGGTCGACCTGATGTAAGGATAATGTGACTGGGTGGAACATCATGCTGCATGTTTTCGGCATGATGCCCCAGAACTAGATATCGATATTTAAACTGCCACACTACAGTAGTAATGTGACAAAACTGTTTAAATATACGTTAAAATCCAAATCATACATATATGAACTCTTTTAAGTGTTTATCTTTGACATTTGTTTACCGATTGTAGACGAGTTGATAAATTCCATTTGCTTACAATTCTAGATATATAAATGAATTCTTTAAATTGGTTGTCTTAGGCAAATGATTACAGTTCTAGAAATAAAGATGAACTATTTAAATCTGCTTTCTCAGATATTTGCTTACAGCTAATAGACCTAAAGATGAACCCCTTAAAGTGATTGTCACAGGCATTTCCTTACAATTCTAGATATACAGACGAACTCCTTAAAGTGTTTTCTAGGGCACCTGTTTTCATATTCTCTAGCTATAGATGGATATCATAATGTGGTATGTCAAGGGCAATTTGTTTACAGGTTCTTGACATATAGATGAACTCCTTAAAGTTAAAGTGGTTGTCGCGGGCATTTTCTTTCTGATTCTACAGCGCATGTCCTTCTTCCTTCTATGTTGAGTTCTATTTCAGTTTTATGGTTGCCCTTAGCGACTATATATAATTCTTTGGAGACTTTGCATGGTTTTATTGACTCAGCACGCCATTACTATTTCGCAAGCACGTTGTGGGTACATATGCAAATGCTGAATGACACACATCCTCGGTTGTATCTCCAGCTTGTTTGAAATGTATTAGATATTTGACTCGATTCAACATATTCCAAGTTTTATATACTTCATAAATGGTCACATTAGTTTAACATTATTGGTATGGGTCAATATCCAGCAGTATTGACTGGAGCTAGTAAAAATAATCACCGTTTCTTTGTATGGTAATTAGGTGGCCGTGTTTCTGATGCAAATTGCTGTTGCAAATCTACTCTCAGCATATACTTCTTCGACTATGAAAGCATCATTTATAAAAGACCTGGTCGACCACAAAGATCACCTCAGACGAAGTATTTCGACACATCTTTTCATAATTGCACTTTTGATTTCCATTGGTATATTGTGAAATTTTTACTCATTAAATATTTGTGTCTCATATTAACATTTCGTTGTTTTTCTTTCTCGTTCTCATTAGCAAGCTTCGTTTTGTTCATATTATTAACATAGCGTATATTCCTGCGCGGTGCGGTAATAAATATTGTATTCTTGCTGCATAATATACATTCTAATGGATGTTTAAATGTCAATATGTATAATTACATACACAATCAAGTTGCACGCTTATATCGAACGCTTAACGTACAGCTAAAATTAATATACACACGGACGAAAAGCAGTTATCAGAAATTTCTTAACATAAATGGCCCTCTAAATGTAATGGCCGAATAAGAATAAGTATCAAGGGTCAAAATTGTACCGGTTCAAAACTCTAGTTAAGCAAAAGGACAAAGTATGTTGTTGTACGGATCTCAATAACCGGTTCTTTAGAGACAATTCTAATATGATTAACAGCTAGGCCAAGATGCTAGACGATACGTTCTCTTGGGCACAGCAATGGAAACAAATGGACAGTTTTATAGATGGAATGACACTGCAATGTAAAACTGTGTGAGCTGGTGAGATGGTAATGCTAAGGATATCTGTTCTGGTGTCATCATGAAGTTATTACCGTTCGTAAGCTTTTTCTGGCTCAGACAAGAAGCCTTTTAAATACAAGTTACTGGTGATTACGATTTAACAGCGTATTTTTAATCCCATTGTAAACCAATAAAGTTACCAAGCATCATAATAAATTCTAGACTTTTCTTTTCATAACCATGGATTTGAAAGAGAATTGTCTGGCCAGGTTCTAAAATGGATCACGATTTCCAAATCAAACTTATGCAAAGACAATTCTGCCATAGAATAATCAAGCTTACCTTTGAATGCAATTCAGACTAGCAAGTACATTTTACATTTTTGTCAATGTTTACGAATCTTTACAGTTCAAGATTTGTCAGCGAAAGGATTCTCGTCAGGTCTGAGATTGTATCTACTTCACTCTTGAAATATTTCCTTACCTTTACTATAAATGACAACGTAGAATTTCTTTTTATTGTTTATCATTGAAAGCAAAAGCTGTCTATTTGCTTGGACGTCTCCCATTATGTGGAAATGAGACTAACCGCTGCTTTACTACATTGATATAAGGAAGTTCTGACACTTTACAATAAATTTTGTTCAGTGATAATTTACAAATTTGACTCCATCACATCTTGTCCAAAAAAATTGCGTGTTCTCTTAGATGTTGTACAGTCAATGCATGTCTTACATGTTCTCCAATCAATGCGCGTTATTTTACCTGTTGCCCAATCAATGCCTGTGTTCAGAAAAAAAGAACTTGTTTCTATTTTTATTAATACATTTCTTCCACGGATTGCTATAGTGAATATTAATGGGGTGGTTGCACTGTAAAATCATAAGAGAGCGATCCGTATCAGACAGACATTAGGAGTGTAACATCTTTATTCGAAAATTTTTAATTACTGCGTGTTTATCCATAAGGACTTTGGGGGAGAGGAGTGGATACTTTCATTTACTTTTTCATTAAAACGTACATTATGTGACCTTGCTAATTTTTCAGTTTGCAATCAACACTCACTCATCTTTTACATAGTTTCCATCGTTTTCAGATACAATTATTAGATAAAGTACCAAAAAGAAAAAGGTCGTGTAAGTTCAGTCACTGATAATTTGCACGATTCATGTGTAATACTATTTTTTTAAATAAGGTAATATTTGAAACAATTTTTATGAGTTCGTTTTGGAAATATTTATTATTATATCTCATTGGTTATATAAATGAAAAGTCATGACATCTTTCATTAATCTTTTGACTATGATGGAGAAGAGAGGAATGAGATGGAAGAGGAAGACAATAAATGAAATAAGCTTATATCTGGACATATGAGTTTGATGAACGTAAGGGCAGATCTATTTTAAAAGTAGGAAAAGAATGTAATTCCAAAAGTGAAATCGACACTGTGACGATAAATGTGTTATAGATACTTCCCGAATGACATCATCAGCTGCCATATTTGTGGTCAGGTGGCAGATTTACCGTTGACTTTATATGGTGTTTGGAAGTTCAAATAAAGTCATTGAATATCAAGACAAATTTACGAACATTTCATACATAAACATAACGCAAATCAAGTTAGTATCTAGATTTATGATTTAAAGTTAACCTTGCTACTGTGTTCCTATTTAAAAATGATACACTTTGGTGATCGCACATAGGAGAAACTGTCAGGCTGCGCAGTGGTTAAACTGCCTACAATGTTACCCGATATAAACTGTTATTTATACCGTTTCAGTTGATACCGCCGCGAGATGCTTTTACAAATAATGGACAGGGCATGACATTTAGGGCCATCGAGCACCCAAATCGATAACTTTGGATTTGAAAAAAAATGTTCCGGTCTCCAGCCTACTGGCTTATAGAAATTCGACAGACATGGGGTAAAAAAGGAACTTACATCGCAGACATAAAGCAATCGCAGACATAAAGCAATTATGTAGACATTTAATACTACTATTATGCTTGTGATTTACTTTATTTCGGTCCTTTCTATAAATAAGCTCAGGATTGTTGAGTGCATGTTGACAATCAACTTCCAGACTATCCTATGCCTTCGGCAGGTGATGTTCTCACTTGATACTACGTGTAAATGCGTAAATATTATTTTATAAAGTTCGAACAATTTCTCTGCCTTACAAATGTGTAATATCTGCATTACATTTGATGCAAAGATAACAACAATGTTTCGAAAATTGCTCAGTCGCTAAGGATCTAACCTGATTCGCGAGATTTGGCGGTAGTGCGTTTGTAATTATCACACACACACACACACACACACACACACACA
>QKMX01235896.1:0-10163 GCA_003401595.1 Venustaconcha ellipsiformis | reverse complement strand
GAGAGAGAGAGAGAGAGAGAGAGAGAGAGAGAGCATAAGATTTGTTTTATTATTCATCCATTTGTTTTTTCTGTTTGTTGATTAGTTTCCTGTCTTACCAACCAATACAGTGAGAGAGAATGAGCTAAATGGAGAGCTGCCTTCGGACGTTTCTATATTGAAAATAATGTTATGTTAACCTTATAGACAAAAGTAACCACGACGAATCTGCATTATAGTTAACAAGAGCTTGTTTACAAGCAGATTCCAAACTTATATATTAGGGACAACATTAACTTTGAATGATAGCGCTCTTTTCCAAGAAACCCAATTCTTTGAGTTTGACTGGACATGCCAGTGATTTTCAAACTTTGGTTTTTTTTTTCGATTACTGATTGTTTTGACCGACCACTTATCTTTCATGTTGATTGTACCGTGAGGTAACTATTGTATCCTTACCTCGTACCACATGAATAGAGCAAGATGACCATAAGAGGTCCGCGTACCACAGTTTGAGAACTTCAGTAATAGACGATATCACCACTATAATAATGATCACAAATTCTACTAACTGTACTAATTTTATATAAATTAGTTTGTTGTTCTTATCTTAAGATATATGGGGTAAATTGTAATCAAGCTTAAACCCAACATAATTATTTTGTAATAATCAATACCTGCTGGCCAAGTTGTATTTCGGAATGGGGTCGGGGGTTGGGGGTTTAATTTCTACAATTGTCTTATAACAGGGTGCCACCCATTGGCGCTAATTAGGTGTGTTCTTCTTCTTTCATTCTAGGTGTATGATGGAATAAATAGATTATCGGTGCGCAAATACTGGTAGATCTATCATTGATAACATCCACTTTACTACCTCTAAGTAATGATTTGAATACTTAAAACTCCAAATAACTTATATGGAATTGCACATTTGCCCTGCAAATTTATATGCATACATATGAATTTACATGTTAGGGTAAACATAATTCATTGATTATTAACTTCATGGGGTAGCACATAATGTACCTGGCCAGTACATGAATCTAGTATGTCCATTTAGAACATTGGGAAATACCTGGGTTATCGTTTTGGAACTTAAAACATGTCATATGTATTGGTATAGGAAAGGAAAAATCACACTCACTGACTCATAATTTATGTACGGAACGAGGGGTTGCCAAGTTACCACCCTAGTAGTGTTGGGGAAGGGCGTTTGACTTCAACACTAATTCCCTATTTTCTTTTCCCTCATATTTGGGACTCTAAAATAGCTGGCTTTTTTTTAATACAAAATAATACTTGTTTAGCACAGATAAAGAGTTAAGAGGATGAATTATTGATTACAAATGTTTAGTAGTGTTTATTATATATTGAATTTTGTATTATTAAATGTTTTTTTTAAAGGTTATAATTTGTGTATATCTGTATTTTGTTATTAACCAGTGACATTTATTTTGTAATGAACATAATGCATACCTAATATTTTTTATATCATTGTGGATAAAATATTCAGATCATTATTATTAGTAAACATTACTTCAACTTCAGTTAAATATACAATTTTGATTACGACCTCAGAAATTTTTTAAATGGAAGTTTTCATTAAGTTGACTGAGTATTTTGCAAAAATGGTGATTGAGTCCTAGGTCAAGTACAGGGGTAATAATCTTCTTTACCTAAGAATTATTAATTCTTTCCTTAACGTCTGAAGCACAATCATTCTTATTGTTGTGTCCAGTTTTTAATTTGGTTAGTTTTATTTTTTCAAATTATTATCCAATTATTATACAAAGTACTTCATAGTATTCTTGGACCAAAACATTAACTTGGAATTATAGTGAATTCAGACAAGAACGTTTGTATTATATTATTCTGATACATCAAAAGACTTTTAATAGATCGGCACAATCCAAGCTATATGCACTTTAGCATATTCGAGACTAGAAGCACATCAACACAGTCAATATTTGAAATTATTTGGAAAACCAGTGGAATTTAAATGGAACTTCACACGTTTGGACTTATGATAAAACTTTTAGGACCATTTTGGATTTAATCCACAATAGTGATAGTTCTTTTTGTATTTTCAATTTTATATTTTTGGGAAAAAATTGCTGAATTTTACAAAACTTGTTGATTCCAGCTCTTTTCTGTTACTTAGTTTAAGATCACAGAGTCGTAAAAGTATTTTAATAAGGATTTAATAAGATTTGAAATATGGTTAAGAGAGAGATAACCTAAGTTCTGATAATATTCGGACTGAAAAATACAACTGATGTGATATTATGTATATAGTGACAATATAACAATAAAATAACTACAGAATAGCTAATATTTATGCGCCAATCAGTGTGCTATTTGTTACACATTTTAATCAGGATAATAGTTATATGTAAGGTACAGTCGCATTGTGATTTTCTGAATGGCCATTCCATTAAGAATATCTTTAATGATATTGATTACGAATTTGACATGTTCTTATTAAAGAGTCTATGTGCTTCCTCTCACCCCCACTCCCAATCCACGGTGTAAACACAACCTTATCCTAACTGGTTCTGCATGCAGCCATGTTTGATGTTTACGGTGCGAGTAACACAAGCTTGTTTGGAGAAGTAAATTGTGCGATGGAATCAATAAAATAAATAGATACAAAATTTACACTTATTATGCCTTAGAAGAAGAATTAAACATATTTATTTTCAGTAGGAGATATTATAATTACATTATATTATAAAGACGTTATTGTGGTGTTACATTAGTATATCAATAGCAATACATGGCAATACATTAATGACAATATGTGACAGTACGTTGCAGTATATCAATGTCAATACATCAGTGGCAATACATCAATGGCAATACATGACAGTATATCAAATGTAATGCATGGTAATACATCAATGGCAATACATCAATGACAATACATGGCAGTATATCAATGGCAATTCATGGCAGTACATCATTCGTAACACGTGGCAATACATTAATGGAAATTCATTGCAATACATCAATGGCAATACATCAATGAAAGCACATGGCAATACATGAATGACAGTACATGGCAATACATCACTGTCAATACATCAATGGCAATTCACGGCAAAACGTTAATGGCAATACACGGCAAATACATAAATGGCATTACATGGCTGTAAATCAATGACAATAATTGATATTACATCAATGGCAATGGATGGCAAGACATCAATGGCATCACATGGCAATATATCTATGACAATTTATCAATGACAATACATGCAATATATCAATGGCAATACATGAATAACAATACATGACAATACATCCATGACAATATATCAGCTGACATGCAAATGAATATCGGCAATAATACAACCATGATGCCTCATGATTGTTATCCCCAGTCTAACACATTTATTCTTTCTTAATCTAACAATCTTATTTAGAATAAGCCATTGACGATAAGAAGTGATTTATATTCATATGCAGTTTTGTATATCTAATAATACAATATTTTATTACATAATTATTCGACATTTTTGCATCAGTCATTCCAGCTGCGTATCAAATATAGAATTAAAAGACATCAACATTACAAATTCATTTTAAAAACTGATATTTAGATAATCAATACTTGCTTAATATTCATCACCTAACTCGTGAGACTATACAAACTCAGACCATACAATGGTTCCTTTTAAAATTATATTTCTTTCCATAATACTGTAATTATCTGATGATAAACCCGAGGTTTACGATAAGACACACTCATCAAGCACGCGCACAGACTTACGAAAACTTTGGGAAGTTGTAAACTCACGATGCAAATTTACATGGTCGCTTTTTCCCTCGCCCCCCTCCACAGGTTTATCATGAGAGAAATAATGTACTAACTTACATTACATGAAAATGTAGGGGCAAATTATCTCGAGCACTTCTAAGAATGGAAAGAATTTAATGCAGAAATTAAACTTGGGCTTGAAATTATGGATCTGCTGATTTTTTGGGTTGAAACATTTGTGCACATTTACTCGAATCATGCATTTCTGCGCCCTATAACTGGATGCAGAACATGGGTGGGTGGTCGATCATATTTGGCAACCAGATATGATGACCCAAGGCTTGCCACTTAAATTTGGGATCAATGATGTGTATTATCCCGAATGATACTTATATATATCATGGAATAAAAGGAACATCTTGTCTTTGATTTCGTATGATGTCAATGAAAACGGTGACTTCAAACACATGAGTCGGAAATTTTTTTACAAAGAGTCCGAATAACAAAGGTTACATTTTTATAGCGGTCCGTAGCAAATGTAGATGCTAGAAGATACTGAGTGCGCATAGATTTATTTTTTACTGCTGGCATAGTATCATACCGAAAGACTATTATTCATCATATCACGGGCAACAGGTTGAATATCGCATCGAAAGTCGTCTCCAGATAGGCGAATACTGTAATTTACGTTTCAAATTTGGAAAACACAAAACTACAGCTCATTCAGTACGCGCTACCAACATCAATATCGATTTGAAAGAAGTTTAAAGCTTGTGCAGAAAAATTCTTATGGTATTATCTGACGTTTTATCCTATATTGTTGCTCATGGACAAGAATTAAATCTTAATCTCCTATTCGCGGTTTGCTGGAATTATTTTTCTTTCATTGAAGCTGCATAAAGTTTTGGGTTGTTGCCTCGTGTATAAAATGTTTTGTCTTGTGTTTATTTAAGGCTAAATTCCTCAAAAACATCAGGCAATATAATATCTGCTTCATTTTTTCTGTATTGCCCTTGAGCTCGCGTACTCATGCCATCATCCAGGCTGAATCATTGGTCGTCATAGGCAGATACACCAATGTTGTATAATGCAAGGCCGAATAGTGGGCCAAATAGCTATTCAGTATTTGGCCGAATAGTAGCGGTCGGAACGAATACGAATAGTGATCACGTGACATCGGTTTATGCCTATGCGGTTTCTACAGCGAGTGGACTGAAGTAACTCTCTCATTAACATAATATATGATGTGGTTGCAGCAAGGCGTTGCCTACTGCCTGGACCGCGGTATCGCAGTGTCACTTGTCTCTTTCTTTGTATACAGTGACTGAACGTTAACGTTCTGCGTTTGAGGCTTGAGTAGGTCAATTGTTTGTTAAACGTATTAGTTAATTTTACATTAAATTCAACTTACAGTTGGTAAGTTTAGTGAAGGATAAGCGAATTCTAATTTGGATTTTTTTTTTTGAGATTTGCGACGTTGAAACAAAAGCAATGTGCATATTGTGCAACACAGTCATTTCTCGTTGCGGAAATTTAGCGAATTCATTCACAACAACTCCAATGAATAACCATTTGTCGTCAAAACACCCTTACGTGTAAAAACAGGTCATTGTGACCATTGTGCAGCAAGTACAAGCCAAGACAGACATTATGACTGATACATTAGTATGCCAGCCACAGTCATTTACAGTTATAGCCCAGACGTCTGAAGTTCTTCCTGCAGTTGACGAAAAACTGCCAACAAAAGAACAGAAAAAAGGACGAATTATTGGACCTCATGGGTTCAGTTGCAGCCTGTTGAGCCACAGAACAACGACATGTCTGTCACCATGAAAACAGAAGGGGACAACTACCTGGCAGAGTCGTGTATTCCAAGAGACACCGGCTCAATGGATTGGTGGAAAACAAACATGTCAAGATCTTCCACTTTGTATCACACTGCAAAGCGCTAACTTTCTGCACCACCTACGAGCGTGCCAAGCAAATGTCACATTAGTACAGATGGCGATACCTTCAGAACGAGAAGCTGTCTTAATGCTGACAACATGAAACAATTGGTGTATTTGAAAGCTAACGCAGCATTCGTGCGTTAACTGAACTGTAAGTGACAATTTCTAAGTTTAGTTAAATTAATTCAATTCCTTGTTTACACGGACTGGCAGAAAGATGCAAAAATTACATGCAGTTAACTGTTTACTTTTAGTTTATRTATTAAATTTACTGAACGGAAACTTTTGCTTACATTTGAAATTTTGAATGTTGTCGGTAGATCTGTTTTGTACACTATTCGTGCTTGTATTCAGCCGAATAGCTTGTCGAATTATTTGTTTTTGGCCAAATAGCGATAATCACCTTTTCGGTACAGCCCTAGTATTATGTTATCGCATTCAATACATGATGGTTTGAACGAAAGGATTTATGCTGACGAACTGTTTTTCGTCAGATAGCGTGGCCCTGGATTTCATTAGAGGTTCGTGGTATTACCTAGATTCAGCGAAGTGTGTTTACGGGGTACATAAAACGCTACCTTTACATTGTACCGCTATTTCGATAGTAAATATGGAATGTACGGAAATGTCCGCGTAATCATGTTATGAATTTAATGATATTAACAACATGTCTTCATTTTTCATGACAAAATAATTAAAAAATTATTTTTTAAAATAGTTGTATTTTTCATAAATTAATTTAAACACTACAAATATAATTATATTTATGAACATTCAATCACATGTTTGACACATCACTTATAGCAGTCTGGTGTCCATATGGGAAGTTTTGCTAGATATTTGGAAAAAAATCCAAATTTTTGAAGAAATATTCTTTTTTTTTAAAAAGTCAATTTTAGTTAATTTCTAGCGTATGTTAAGGTGTCAAGTACATGCATTTCTTTGTAAGATTTATAATCATCCTAATATTTTAGGAGAGCAGGGTTTTCTGTTTGAATTTCAAGTAATTTCTCAACTCTGCTAAGTATTTTTTCGCTTGTTGAGGAAGTGTTTTTTGTTTCCTGCTCGGTTGGTGGCATCCCACTCAAAGTTTCCCTGCCTGTTATATCAATAGTGTAGCCAGTGAACTGTAGATTTCAGTGTGCAAACTTCCTATTGTTTACAAATGCTTGCTAATATTAGTACAACTTTCACAGCGTAGCTCAATCAACTTATTTAGTTACAGTTTCAGATTACAACTTATACAGCAATTAACATTAGCATAGCTAATTCATCTACTATACTGTACTGACCATTTCATTTCGGAGCCGGGTCCTGCGATTTTCTTTTAGGTTGAGATATTTTATTTTCACTTTTCTAAAGATATTATTCTTTTCTTAAAATGTTATAATGGATATAATGAAGTGAGATTTTCCTATAAATCAGAGCAAGATATTTTTGCACCTAAGGACAAAAGAAATTTTTAAAAAACCGTTTATTTTCCCCCACAGAATATTAATTTTTTGGACCCTAACATTTCTCCAGCATACCGTGGTAAGTAGGTTCAGAAAACCGCAGTACAAATTTTTTGTGGTACTCATTATATTAGTCATCATATGTGGTAATATTCCTTGCAACCTTTTTCCTGATGCAACTAGGCACGTTTTTTCTGGATCATCCACCATTTTTAACAGGTACATTCTACTCTACAGCGTGATGGTCTCTATAATCACTGCCATATTTTCTCTCTGATCTTTTTATTTTTATTGTGTGCGTTATAGTAGTTATCATAGGTCTTATCATCATGCGAGGACAATCAGAGAAATGACATGTGCTTCTCATAGGGAACGTAGTAGTTTGGGTCTGCTTGACTAATGTCTTTATTTTTTGTAAGCAACATATTACATGGTTTATGTTTGTCTATGGTTGTAAATTATACTTAAAGATTGTTATTATTTGTAGGTAAACAAATTTATTTTTATCTGCTTTCAGGATATTGGTTTCCCCTCGGGAATTCATGGTCTGTCTTATATTTGCCACGTTCTGTACTAAAATTCTAGCAATAGACCTGATCTTGTGGATAACTTAGAATGTTCTAGAATGAACGTTTGACCATCATCCTGTTCCTTTTGTTGTGTCTCCGTTTTGTTTTTAAATCACGGTTGTATATATTAGAACTACTCATTCTTATCTTTACATCGGAAGAGGAAACAATGTTTTAGTTGTGTTCAGTTTTGATTTAAGGGTATTTATTTGAATTAATTATTGTACTCACAATGTGCTCAATAATGTTTTCTGACTAAATCACTATGTTGGGATAACTGAATTCATTTAGAAACATTTAGTTTATATGAGTGTGAACGTTAAGACTGACTAAATACACAATACTCCAGGTTATTGGCATATCAACACATTCAAGATTGGAATCCATTCGGAAAACCAATTGAATTCATTCGGAATACTTCAATCGTTTGGACTTATGGTGGAACTTTTGGAACAATTTGGGATTTGATTCACAATATTATAGGTTCTAATTTGTATTCTAGGGAGGTAAAGTATTTGTTGAATTTCACTAAACTTGTTGGTTTTCGCTCTTTTCTGTTACTTACTTTAAGACCACCGAGTCTCAGTAATCCTCTTAAACATTTTCTGTCCTAATTTCACAGCAAAGTGATTCCTTGTCTGTGTGCAAAAAACAACTTGGCTCTGTCGTCATATTTAGCTTTGGTACTGTTATAGTGAAAGTCGTAAATGAGCCTCTTCGACAACTCAAGATCGGTGAATCTAACTTAATTTGGCGTACTTAACATGTTTTCTTTCTGGGATTTTGATCATTGAGGCGAAGCTAGGATCGGCCACTGATTTGTCATGTCGCACTACTTCATCTATTATTTCTGTATTGACTACCTTTCTGATGTTCTCCGTGGTTTAAATCCAACTCAGATTCGTTTTATGCAGATGTTCTATTGGTTGTGTTGAAATCAATATATGCCTTCAGCTAAGCAGCCTGTGCGAATATAAAGACGCGGATAATTCTAACTTGCCGCAATCCTAAGTCTAGACATCGTCTCAAGTTTGGGAAGCTGATTGGTACTAGCTTTGTAACTTTTAAGTTTCCTATGCGTAATTTTTCTTAAGCGCCGTCGGCATCAACTAACATACTTTCTGGCTCAAGGGAGTAGTCGCTATGTGCGTCGTGTAGCTCTGCATTATATTCTAAATCAGCTTAACAAATATCAGCAGTGAGGGTGAACAGACCACTATTTTAGGAGAGTCCGTTCACGAAAATAAAGGTTCCTACGAAGGCTGAAAATACAAGGTCAATAATGACAAACCGAAGCCTCTAACCGACCGAGATTTCTCTAGTTGGGTTATTTTGTTACTTTATTTCTAATACGTGTTTTTTTTTCATTTTCTTATGCGTGTTTGTTTAGTCGTCAGACACTCACTGTTGGTCGTCACCCTCAATGCTGATGTATGGGTGTGGTGTAATTAAATCATTATTATATTAATAATGGAATCTCACACAGCTATACTAGCTCGACAGCGACTTGAGACAAACAATATTTATCCGTCAGTGATTCTGTCAAACAAGAATTATAAGAGCTTCAGGAGTCTCAAGTGGAATTTACAGAAAGTGCAGAACAATTATTCAATTATTACGAAGGCTACCAAAGGTCTTCTTCCCACGTTGCAGCAAACCGCTAAAGCAACTGGAAAAATAGCAGAAAGAACTAAAAAAACAATAAAAGATTCTACTAGAACTTCCGGCTGAGATAGCTGCTGCTCAACCAATGCAATAAATACTAGAAGGGATTGGTTAAGCTCATGCTGAAATAGGTGATATAAAGGATCGTATACCAGAACCAGAATTAGAACCAGAGGTAGAACCAAAACAAACAAGACAAATTTACCGAAGACAGTATTTACCAGATCAAAAAATTCGACAGCATTAGAGAATTACCTCTGTTTGCCACCGTACGTTTTGATCAAAGAAAAAATGTTGAAACCCGAGTACGCTAATAATGTTGTAGGTCGTAAGGCTTGGTACAGATGGATATTTCGTATACACTACGGAGTTAATMAGGMTAGAAGTAGTGATCCAAGATATATTGCATTTATTAATGTACTAGGTAACTATTTTACAGAATTACAACCACGACAACAACCAAAGCAACAAAAAACAATTACCACAACAAATATAACAACATAATAATTACGTCAACAAAAAGAACAACAATAACAACAACCACAACAACAATAACAAAAACTAACTAGTCCAATAACAAGTGATGAAGAATACAAAAATACCCCCAGTGCAACTGGAAGTAGTATTGCCACTCAAGGAAGCAGCCTTATTACTCCATGTAAACTTCCTTGCCGATATGGACAGATTAAAAATCCTAATTGGAGGAAAACGAGCCGGTAATAATTTCCAAGCAAATATAAATGAAGCAGCTGCTATATGACAGCAATTTTTTTTACATGTGGTATCA
>QKMX01235464.1:389-11238 GCA_003401595.1 Venustaconcha ellipsiformis | reverse complement strand
TGTGTGTGTGTGTGTGTGTGTGTGTGTGTTAATGATCCGAATTTTCTCATGCTGACAACTCGATGTGATCTAACAGTCGAGATCGCATTACTACGAAAAGATATTTAATAAATTATCACCAGTGCCGTCTTACCAACATTGTTGAATCTGGGCCCTACTATTCATTAACAATATGTGCAGCATGATGCCCCTAGAAGCTTGAGGCTCTGGGCAACTGCTCAGTGTGCACATGCCTTTTTACGGTACTATCACTAAATATTTAATAAAATACCATTAGAACAACTGACTCTTGGTGGACGATCTCCGATCATAGGCAGTATGGTATTTCATGAAATATGATACACATTGAAAATAGCTATATCATTCGCTACCTTCACCTGTCTACAATTAGACTATTTGTCTTGCTGTGTGTATCTATGAATAGATAAAACGTGAGTAAACTGATACTGATATCATATCAACAATAGGCTATATTTGACTTCAAGTCAATCGCGTGAAGGTCAACTGTGTCCTACCATTCACATTCCTTGCTTTAAGTCACGTAGGACGAATGTGCTGGCCCTGATATTAGCCTGCTCTGAATCCTTCATATCCATGGGGGTTCAGTGGACAAGGCATTGGGCACGTGACCAGAACAGTCACGGTTTAATTCTCAGTATTGGATTGGACAAGATCAGCTGCCATGATTTGTGGTCAGGTAGGTGGGCAGGTCGCTTAGCTTAACTGCGTCGGCACGGTACAACCTTCATAGCGTTGCCTTGAGAAGAAAAAAAAAACAAAAAAAAAAAAAGCATACCGAGCACATACTATAGATGTATTCATGTGGTCTCCACCAGCCGACATGGTTGACCAAACACCAAATATCATAATTTTTTTCTTACAAAAACTTCTTTGTCCTGTTATCTGAAGAGTTTTTCTTCAATTAAATTCAAAATGTCAATGACATGTGAACTAGCCTTGGTCAACATTGAAGTCGGGTAAATACTCTTTATGAACATAATCGAGCTTCTGTAAACACTAGATGAATGTTAAACGTCTGTTGGTAGCAAGGAATACAAGTTTGCTGTGTCAACTTTGGAGGCAAGTGATCGCTCTATGCTTTTGCTGATACTAGAGCATGATGGCACACAAAGAACGACAATTTCCGCTCCATTCTCGAATCGTTCTCCCTTCCTATTGTCTTATCAGCTACTTAGTTTTTGATTGCGTCCCCAACAGCTTCAGAATAAAAATGATACAAACCATGTATTCGTCTGTCATTCCCTTGTCAGTCGGTACAAGAATATTTTTTCGTTTATTTTTTTAAATTTATTTTAAATTCTTCTCACAAGCACAATGCAATTCAAACTTGGATTAAACAACATCTGATTTAAATTACACATTATGTCGCTGTATTTGTAAATGCCAACAAATTGCCTCTGGCTAAATTGTCATTCTAGAGTTTCTTTACAGCTGGATTTTTGTCCACCTGGATTAATGTTTTGAAAGTTGAACACATGTACATAAACAGAGGCAAGCAGTTTTATTTTCGTTTGAATTGATCAAATACTTTACATTTTTTTCAAGGAACTTATAATTCAGACGTTTTCCAAAGACCAACCGCTGAATCTAATACTTTCCTTTTATAGGAAGTTCCATTTCAGAATTAACTGACATCAACGAAACCTCTTGTAACTAATGGAAGTCGTGAATAGTTTTTAAATGAGATGTGTTTATTTTAGCGATATAGTTTTGTGTCTCTCTTATGCTTCTTTTTATGCATCATTTATCCGTGCTATTTATGTATCAAAGACCTTGAATAAAATATGTAGATAGAACATTGTACGTTTCGCCCCATAACATCGTTTTATTCATTACCTCAATCTCCTATAAGGCACAGGGAAAACGCCACAAACAATTATCTTAGTTTTGACTGAAGAAGCAACAAGTTTAAACCTATGTCATATCTTATGTGCTGGACATATTTACCTTAAATAATTGTATTACGGGAATAACAGGATTGGTATTATAGAATTGATGACGTTATGGACTTAGTTGATACAGTCAGCCTTGCATATTTTTAAAAGAGCAATTTTTTTGCATACGATGAGTTTGCTATATTTCTAGTATAAAGATAATAAAATAATATAAGTATGCCCAATAGAAAGTTTAGAACAAAAGCCACTTAATATGTCATATCTGAAATTGACTCATATTTACCAGATGAATTTCTCCTTCGTTTTTTTTTTTTTAAAAAAAAAACATATCTTAAACTTTCATAAATAATAACATAGGAATTTGATTATTCCAAAAATTTCATTATACGGTAAAATGTCTTTCTAATACTGTGTTTCACATAAGTTCTGTTGTTTTAAAACTGTTTCTTTATGTACTGAATTTACCGTCTCTGAGAAAGTCATATGAGTATGTTTTATTTTTATGAATTCTATACACTCCAGACAAAATAATCAAAATCAAAATCTCTCTCTGTCTCTCTCACCTTAATATGAATAATCTATTCTCGCCCAATGTAATGTGGGTTTTCTCGTATGCCACCTACGAGGGTCCCGAAAACGTTACATGAAAGTTGTGTTTTCTTTCAGTAGGTTGACGGCATCATTATTCTTTAAGTCTTAATTAAATAACACACATTACACTGAACGTTCAGATGAGTTAAAATCTGAAAAAGGTCAAGCACGAGGATAGTTTCCTCGCATAGTACGATACGGACACATTAGTTTTAAAAAAAGTATGTAAATTGATTGTTAATCGTAACCGAGGTAGTTTTGAAAATGGAGATTGTGACACCGTATCTCATAAAATATAACATTTACGACCCATCATGTTTACTCAATCTGCAGATTACTCTTTTTTCATTGTAGGATAATATACCAAAACAAACAGCAGACATTGAAAATGTTAAATACACCATTATCTTTTACAAGACAGTGAAACATTTTTGCTTCATGGCAAGTCAAGGACAACCTAATGTAGTTTCTGTAGCAAAGATTTTATCACTCACAACTGTACAACATTTACTGTCCGAAGAGTGTTGATTTGCAACTATGCAAATAATATAATCCCCTAGCTCATGATGAGTAATGTAAGGTTTCTATGTATCTATTCGCCATATTTCGCGGTTTGTGAGTACTTTCTCTTGTGCCATTTTTACATAAAACGGATATGAAGATTAATGATATTCAGACGGATTGGTTTTCGATTTTTTCTTGGTTATAAATGGCACTTTTTGAATCTTTTACTACTCTAACTCGCACGCTTTCGGTTACTAGTCCAGAGGGCGAATCCAACTAGTACCCTTTTGGTTACGAGGCCAAAGGGATCCTCGGGTGGCTGAGTGATCTTAACCCTCGCCTTTATCAATCACTGTCATCTTACCTCTGTCCACGTGGGTTCAAGCCTCGAGCTCAGGCAGTGTAGGTATATAAAAAGCTGCCAGTATCTTCCGTTTGGTCGGTGGTTCTTATCAGGGTTTTCCCGGGTTTTCCTCACTCAGTTATACTTACCGCCATAAATATACTATCTTACGCGCAGAAATGGCGTTTACTCACAAATCAACAACAACGAATCCAACGCCTTAGTCACTGTGCTATTGCAGCTCCTGAACAATTTTCTTCGAATAAATGCGAACCAGATATTTTTACAGCAAAGTTTTACTTCACTATCCATCTCACTTCCATTCCATCACAAAATGACATAATGAACACATGATACAGGAAATGTACGAATGTATGTTAAAGACATATTTTGATTTCCGTTACTGCTAAGTCTCGAAGTATGTAAAACATACGTATCGTCATATATGTTCCACGTAACATGTTTAAATTGAAAAATGCCAAGCAAACAAAATATATAACCATTACATGTACCAGGATCGTAAAATCCAAAATTGCTAAATAGTGCAGCACGTTTATGTCAGACATATTTCGAATATATAAAGTAAGTTTTCTTACGGCTCATCACACGTGATCATTTAAATTTGTGAAACTTATAGCGCTACATGGACCGGTTTTACTATGCCAATAAGTACAATCATCTAACAGAACAAACACTGATCACCATCTTGTCCCATCGTACAAGCCGTTAAATCCAAGTAAGCGACTCCAGATTGATAAAGTGCTGCTGTTGACGTAATAAAAAGTCAAGGTTGATAGGAGACAGTCTTAAAAATATGTATGTACAAAAATATATATATGTTTGCATAGCAAAAATTTGTTACAGTTTTTTTCTCATCTGAGCTTCTTTGCACGAGGATCCTCAATTTAACATTACTGTTAAATCATTCACAAAGTTGGCAAGAAATGTGCTAATGCCACTCTTTTCGCATTTAAAAATATCAAGGGTCCCGAATTAAATATTATACATAATTTTTTAAAATATTTATGCAACTATAATTATATTAAATATCACATTCCAGAAAAAGCGAACATCCCTTTGTAATAAGGTTACGTTTCCCTATTAATTGTGCAGCAGACGTAAGCAAGCCATGAACCACCACGTAAATGCATACGGTATTTGAGCCTCATTTTTCTGGAATGATAACTACAATTCACCACACTATTCACTTCCAATGTGCATTGATCACAAAAATAACTATTAGATTCTAATTATAGCAACGTCCTTAATGTGCCAAAGAACAACATTAATCAGAAAACAATACCCTCCTTTTGGCGTGTTCTCTCCTAGACCTAAAATTTATTCGATATTTCGCGCACGAGTTCAGAAAAAAGTTGTGTTATAAACCTTGTTGTAATTATCAAGGCAGATTGGCCTTGAGTATTGCAAACAGGATAGTGATACAACACATATCTTATACCATACATTATGATTACATGGATACTGACACATTCCCACCTTTTTTGTTTGACAGCATGCCCGTGCATTACAGCTTTCTAGTCGTTAGTTAGTGATTTAAACTCTGCCGAACACTTTTGGAACTAATAACTATACATTTAAAATGCTTTCTTCTTGTATTACACTCATCACTCTTTCTCTTGCATTATTTTTGTGACCCCTTATTTCTTCCATTATATGTTTTATTCTTATTTCATAAAGCATATATAACCCTAGACATGACATGCAATGCCAATACCCGGGGAATAAGGATCATCACTTTAAGTATACATGCAGTATGGTGATACAGTAAATTTTCTTTGGTATATTTAACACGATTCTTCCCTAACATTACCCCATAAAAAATATGGCCCACCCCTAAATAGCCCCACCCTACCATCATTGTTAAAATAGAAAGGCCCCATAAGCAGGAAAAATGTCTCATTGGGATGAAATTTGAGTTACAGAAAATGGTTATATATGTGAACCTTAAGAATGCTTACCATAGACGAAGTTATTGACCCTTAATAGTAGAAACTGATTTAACTCTAAAAGCGTTTTGGCCTACATCCGTAAACTTTAATAGCTGATCACTATATGCTTGCCACCACCCCACAATAATTCTGTGGGCCATGACCTTGTTTTGTATGTCATGTATGACGACTCCATGGTATTAAAACAAGTACAGAAGAACCTGAGAACCAACAAGTTTTGTAAAATTCAACAAATTAATTGATTTCTTTAGAATACAAAAGTGAAAAACGTAAGAAGAACTTACGGTATTGCGAAATAAATCACAAATAATCGAATTTTTAGCACAAGTCATAATAATTAAAGTTTCTATAAAACTTTGATGGTGTTCTAAAATAAATAAACGCTGGAAGTGCTGATGTGCCTGTAGTGGTCTGTGTCTTATGTGATGTGTATAATTGCAGTTGAATCGCAATCATTATTATCCAAGCGTATATCCCTATTTAAAATTTCACTGAAAATCCAAGTCTCTATTTCCATTAATTTTTTTTGAGCACTTTTTATTTCCAGAAAAAGAATAACTTGGATTAAACAATTTGAATAAATAAATTCCGGCCCTAAGGAAATACTGGATACAACAATAATACAATTGATTCTCCTAAGATCTTACAGCACGAATACAATAATGTTTCCATTAAACAAGATTTTTTTTCCTCCACGAGACCTAGGTCACAATTAGCATTTTTTAAAACAAACTATAACTTAATGGAAACTTTCATTCTAGAAAGTTCAAATGTTTACAACCTAAATTCTTAGTTATTATTAGAGGTCTGTTACTAGAATTATAATCAAAACAACCCATGGTAAACACAATGTCCTTGACTCAGAAAAAGAAAGATATAATTTCTTCTATTAATAATGCTCCTAATATTAAAGCAATACTCATAGAGAAAATATTGGCTATGTATTATTGGTTTTCAGAATTTAAAAAAGTCAATGATTTTGGCAAGGTACACAATGAACGTTTTTCTGGACAAGGTCAGCAACAGAATTGCAATTTGACGTAAACACGGCATCTTATGAAATAAAAAAGTAAAAGCCCAAATAAACAGTCCTAATTACGTAAATATAACACCTCCCTTCATAAAGAAAAAAAAATTATGCAACTTTCTTTTAACTATTATTGAAATAGACATATGATAAAGATTACACAATGTATACATGAAACAATATAATATTTCTACATATGTAAAAGTGCATCTGCTATTAGATTGTCCTTTCCCTTGACGTGCGTGATGTGAAAATTGTATTCATGCAACATTTTCCACCTTAAAAATCTCTGATTTTTGTTTTTCATCTTACCAATGAAAATAAGGGGTACGCGATCACTAAATACAACAATCGGAGAAGGCGCTGAACTAATATACACTTCAACGTGTTGCAAAACCAATATCAAAGTGAAACATTCTTTCTCGATTGTGGAATACTGTCTCTAATGCTTGTTTCATTTCTTAGAAAAACAGCATACTTGGTAATCTACATCATTTTTGTCTTCTTAAGTTGATACTGCTCCAAGCCCAACATCACTTGAATCAACATATATTTAAATGATTGACTGAAATTTGGAACTGGAAGAACTAGTGCGATCTTAGGTATGGTCTTTAACTTATCAAAAGCCTCCTGTTTTCTTACTCAATAAATTTTCCAGGGGTTCACCTTAACCTTGGCCTTAGCATCTATATGTTAACTTGTCAATAGATCATAGAAATGTAACACAGGCACAACAAAACTAACTCACGTTTTGGATAAATTAATTGTCAAATATGCATCAGTGAATCTTTTAAAGAATTTCCGAATTGTCTGTCAATGATCTTTCGTCACAATTATCTAGATTAGATGTAATCATGTCAATTAAACTTTGAAAAGTACAAGACAAACCTTTCATCCAAAGGGCATCACTTTATATTGAGAAAGTCCATCTGGAGGCACGACTGACGAAATTTCTTTTGCCCTTTCCCTCAGTGGAATTTGCCAGAATCCATTAAAAAAGGTAAAACTTGGTGACATTTATTTGCATTTTCAATTTTATCAATGCAGTCATCGATTCTTGGTAAAGGAAGTGAGGTTGTTTTAGTGACAATATTAATTTTTCTATAGCCAGTGGACAAGGAAAAGTATTATCTGGTTTCGGTACAAGTATATATACTGAACACCTGTCACTTTTACTTGGTTCCAGGGAATCATTATCCAGCAAATACTGAATTTCTATTCCTGTTTGAGAGGGTTAATCCTGTACGGATGCTGTTTCACAGGTGTAGAAGCTTCAATTTCAACGTCGTCATGATTTTTTGGTTATGTAGGAACATCTTGAAACCAATGCTCCTATTCAAGTACTGGATGATTTAGTACTTTCTTTTATTGATGGTACAGATGTTAAGGTTTGTTTTCCAGATTATTCATTTAATTCTGAAATTTGGTTATAGCAAAGTCACTACAGTATGATCACAGTCCATTACTTAAACCCTCACTGTGTGGGACAGATACAACTAAATTAATTACATGATTAACCTGGCTATTTCAATCAATATATTTTTGTAACATATGTATGTAGTAAAGTTGTTCTTGTTTTAGCTTCCCTGGAGTATTGATGATATAATTAAATCACGTACTGTTTCAACTATGTAAGGAAGATAGCACCATAGTTCTTGGAACTTCACAGACCTTTTACAACTTATATTTAAAATTAGAAACATAGTCGAGAATATTAATTTTTGTATCTTCATTGAAAGAAGTTTCTCTTTAAACAACGTCAATGGTCATGGTCCAGTATGTCCAAAAACTAGTTCAAACGTAATAAATCCGAAAGATTCTTGAACTGATTCCCTGATAGCAAATAACAGTAAATGAATACATTCGTTCCATTCTTTTCAAGTATCAATGCAATATGACCAAATCAAGTTCAGTGAAATCGTTCTAAAGCAGGCAGACGACTTGAATTGCTGGATTCATAACTCATGCATAACTTGCTGGAAACTTTCAGACATAACAATTTAACCTTGAAATTTTGGCCAGTAAAAGTGAGTCAGATCTTTTAGTCTTATTGATTCTTAAATGACCAGCCAAAAGGAGTTTCATGGGCTAAACTAAGAATTTTCTGTCTATCCGACTTTTAAAAAAAATTTTAATAGCACACTGACCATTCCTTCACCAGCAAGTACCACAGGTGGTCTCCATGATCTTATAAGGAGCCCATTTTAACAAAATAACAAGCAGGTACTTGTGTGACTTCAGTTTCGCTAATAACACTGAAACAAACAGAAGATATCAGGATTTTGTTCCTATTAGATGACTTCTTTCTTCAGCCTGATTAGAATAAAGAACGTGAGTAGTATAAAGGGGACCAGTGTGATAAATATTAGGTTATTACCCCATGTTAAAAAATGAAATAGATTTTTCTCATTTTGAAAATAAATTGCTGAAAATTGGAAATCATTGGACTCTTTTGTTACAAAGTGCACTTTTGGCAAAGATCGGGACATCTAGGATATATCGTGGGACAGAGACAAGTTAAACTGATAGATCCTAAGGTCAAGACAATCTCTGAATTCCCTGTGCCTATCATTAGAAAGAAACTGATGCGATTTTGGGCATGGCTAGATACCTTTGGAAACTTTGCTCTAATTTGTCCATACTGGCTGAAACCCAGATTAATTTATTGAGTAAGAAAACAGTTCCATTGGTCTGAAAATGTCAGGAGGCTTTTGAGAAGTTAAAGGCCATACCTAAGACTGCACTAGTTCTTTTAGCTCCAAATTTCAGTCAATCATTTAAAATGTTTATTGATGCAAGTGATTTTGGTGTTGATGTAGTATTGATTCTAGAAGGCAAACGATGGCGTAGATCATCCAGTGTGCTCACTTTTTATTTAAAGATTAAACAAGCACCAGAGAAATATTTCCACAATCAAGAAGGATGTTTGGTTTTGTGGTCTGAGACTGTTCAGACCACAAATTGACCTGATCAGCAAGTCACATATTCATAGAAACTAAACCAGAGAGTGATGTCATGAACGAAGGACGAACAACGATTGCATGTAACATGACAATCTTTTGGGGCTCCAAATGACTGACTGGATGTAAGGAAAATGTTAAAGTCATTAATTAACCTAATTATTTGTAGGGCTCGAACGGTCTTCTCAGATTTAAGAAGAATGTTAAAATCAGTAATTAATCTGGAATGTATTGGACTCCAAATGGACCTCTTGGATTTATAAGAATGATACAATCATTAATTAACCTGAAGAAATTTTAGATTTCTCAGAATTATTTAGAATGCTTAAATCATCAATTAACATGGAAATAATTTAGGGCCACAAACGAACTATCTGATTTAAAGAGAATACTGGCATTCTTAATCAACATGGGAATATTGTTGTTATGGGTTTGACGCGATTTTTAGCACACGATAGGCTATACATGCTTGTCAGTATAACTCACGGAAGAAGAACCCGTGAAGAACCACCAACCCACGGGAAACCACTGAAAAGCTTTCTAATATGGTTACATTGGTCGAGTCCGAGGCTGGATCCCACAAAGACAGAGGTGAGATGCCAGTGATCGGTGCTACTCTTATATATTCAAGCTCAATGTGAGACATCTTACCCAAAATCAAAGAACTAAGACTTACATTACAAAATTAATCAATTCTGTGATTGCTCTATGGGAAACTTTAATATTCTTGTCTGTGCTATTTTTTAAAACTTGAATCTTTCATTGGAAATATACGAAATTGAAGGGAAGGAATAGAAAGAGAGAAAATCATGTGTATTTCAAACAATCTACCCTATAGGTGAAGAACTGTTTTCAAAATGTCCACTGTATAGTCACTTTGGATGGCAATAAAGTTTCTCAGCAGCAAATTTCTTTATATTTGCTCTTCTTAGAAATCTCAAAACTCTTTATGGTTATGAACTCATCTATTTAAACACAAGATAGAGGCCGTTATAGCTTTAACAAGGAGATTTTCATATTAACCTCTGTTCTGACGTTAAAACATAATGGATTTTTATTATATAAAATTACACCAGTAATCAGCGATCCAACAATAGCAACAGCCCATTCTGCTACCGTGATTGGTGGCATCTACACTACTCACCCTGACAACCCACACGAGACAAACCTAAGGTTCCTTTTCACAAGAAGTCGCTGCCTCTAACTAATAACTGATCATTACAAAAACATCAGAGGGAATTAATTTTACCTAAATCAATACATGAAAACCCATGCGGAATTATACTTAATATCATTAGATACACCGACAACCACGATGTTGTAAATCCACTTAACCTCTTTATCAGTTTTAGGTTACTAAGTCTAAAATATAGATACGTACTGCCCTCGTAAATTAAATAAATATTTCTAATACAATTTGCTTAGCTCTAAGCTAGGGAAAGGAATTACAGGTTACTGCATTTGTAGAAAAATATGAACGAGTTTTACGGAAGGAAATACTGCACGACCTTGGGAGTGCAGTATATACATCCGACAAA
>QKMX01235425.1:6239-16813 GCA_003401595.1 Venustaconcha ellipsiformis | reverse complement strand
CAGTTTATAGTGATGTCTAGCATTGGGGCATCATGTTGCAAGCCATGTAGCATGATATCCCACCCAGTCACATTATCCGGACACAAAGTGGACCAGTCCTAATGCTAACCCCTTAACGCTGAGCGCCTAGTGAGGCAGCTGTAACATTTTTAAAAATCTTTGGTATGACATCTGAGTGCTCACAACTATTCTATCAGGGAACGGATGGTCAAGTATGTATAACAAAATAGACTTGGACACTTCCTTAAAAAAATATCCGGGTCAATGTCACATACTGTAGTACAAATACCATGATTATATGTGGTGTAGTTTACACCACAGCTATAAAAAAAAAAAAGAATTTGGTAGTCCTTAACACTTTAGAACATTACAGTTAAGTAATACAAAATTGGTTGTTGACATGTACAGACACCAATTTATCCCCCTGTGGAAGCTTTATAATTGTTGTTGTTACTCTGCAGGATGACCAATTGTAACACCATTTGCTTTCTGATGCATGTCTTGTTATCTGTAATATCTTACAGTAATTGTTTTATTTACTTTTAAAAATGCTATTTGTAGGGTTCATCTTATAAGGATGCATGACAATGTTGTAAAAACTTTCAATATAATGATGAAAACCTATTTGTAATAGGTGACAATATTGACTTTGGTGGTTGACATATTCACAATGGTATTATAATAACAGATTTCACTATGATCACCATACTGAAATGGTTGTCCTTAGACCGATGTAAACCTTACTGCAGTAGTTGACCTTACTCTACTGGTTGTAAGGGTTGATTTCACTCTGCTATATTAATTTCTTGTATAGTCACTCTTACCCTGACTGAATGTTTATAATAAGTGTGGACATTAGTAATGTAATAGCTGTGCTTATATTAATGGAAGCCTATTGTAATAGCCAAAATGGGATCAAAATTGACATTTGCTATCCATCTGGTCAATGGTATATTGATATATTAATGTTACATGCCTTCAAATGAGAACTGTACACCTTTTGTTGGGTTAAATGTCACAAGTTTCTTTGAGCAGGTTTCCTCCAAAAAGACTTACATTTAAAAAAAAACCATGTAGCACAGTTAGAACATCAGATATATATTTGCAATCAACTATGACCACATGCCTGCTGCACACCTGCACTGGGCTTTATGTACACAAGTCTTTCCTTAGTCAGTGCAACATCTGCTTGTTCTGGCTCAACATATACTTGTCACAAAGGCAAATTCATATGATGCTGATGGCCATTCTGGATGCTACAGCCAACTAGTCTTCTATGTGAAAACCTCAGGTTGATATGACCATCCCTTCTGAAGAAGTGACAAGATTTTCACGATGACCACAATGATGGCCAGACTGATGTCCAATAGGTACCACTTTCATTTAGGACCAATTAGACATCAAAAAGAAGACCTTTTGTGAAAACCCCATATCAACAAGACAATCCATTTAGGAGTAATGACAAGATTTTAAAGGTTGCTGCAATTGCAGGCATATTGTATGTCAGAAGGCACCAAATGACTTCAAGCCTAATTAGACACCATGCTGATAACCATCTGTTCTGGATAAGCAACAAAACCAACATTTTCAAGATGGCTCCACTGCTGCCACAATGACCAATATGACACCACAAGTCTCATGGAAAATCCAATGTCAATATTACAGTCCATCCAGCAGAAGTATTGAGAGCAAAATGTTCAAGATGACAATTATGGTGGCTATATTGCATGTCTGTGGAGACACCATTTTCATTTCACACCAAATGACCTTGGGATAATGAATGGGTACAGTTTGATGGCAATCCTCTCAGCAGTAATTGGAAATGCAATAAAAAACTTTTGCAAAAATGGATGTACGACAGGCCAAGACTTGTACGGATGTAAGACAGGCCATGGCTTTTGTCTATGAACAGTAGAACTCATAAGCAATTTGGTGTTAAGATACCTTTGCACTAAACAATGGTGAAAATACTGGGGAAAAAAAACCCTGTCATGAAAATGTTTATTATCCAATTGTTTTCACAAACCGGTTAAATATTCTGCTCATCTAACACATATACACACATGCATAAAAACTTTGCCTAATTCTCATTTTCTCTTCACAAAATTCTCTAGCAAATAGTTGTATTCCTAAACACCTTGTAGACATTACCTAGGAAGATTCCAATTTACAGGAAATTTGGACAAACTTGCTTACAATCAAGTAGCAAGCAAAAAAAGAAAGCTTCCAAATATGTTCTGAGAGAACTCTGTCAGAGTTTTGCAATTATACGATATTTCAAAGATGTTTGTGAGGTTTATTTTCTTCTTCCAAAGATTTTTTTCTCCTCTGCAGATTAGTAATTAACACTGAAGCTTGTGTGAAGAAAGTTTTGAAATCCTCAATGCATGTTCAATGTGAATTAAGTCACATGACATTGGAATTAAAGAGTATGGATAGAATTTTTAAGCGTTTTCACAAAATCTTGAAAAGTATGTCACAGCAAAGCATTTTTAGGTACAACACATGTACATCTAAGATAAGCACACACAGTGCATATTTGAGGTAAATATGGTAAAACTATAAATAAATCTGTACTCTTTAATAATTTCCAGAAAGTAGGTCACAGTGACACAGCAAAGTCTGAATATTCCACTGGTTCGAGACCAATCCATTTTAGATGCATACCAGTTATAAGTAGTACTAGCTTGCTGGACCTTTAAAATTTCTTACATATTCCAATAAATTGAAGAAAACATTTTTTATTTCTCAAAACATCTGAAAAAAGAGTCATAAATGTGCACAGATGCATGTGGAAGTTGCTTGATTGAGAGAGGCTAGTGGTGTAAAATATTGCAATATCTGCAAATTCTGCATGCTATACCCTATCACCAGTCTAAGCTTTGTCTTTATCATTCAAATGCTTGTTGTCAATCATAGTTAAACTAAATATCAATAGTATTGGTTTAGCATATGTTCAAGAAACAACAACAAAGAATGTGTCTGCTACAAGGCTGTGTTGCACTGAAGGGATTCAAATGTCCCAGGGCAGAAAAGGAAGCAAAATATGATACAATAAACGTACATGGGTATCTGGAGTTTTCAGAATCAATGGAAAAACAGTTGACCATGGTCAAGTATTATGAAAAGCAGTTGTTTATGTTTTGTTTATCATATATGGCATACCCAAAGTCAGCCAACTGTTCAAATGCCTTATTCAAAGACATGTCCAATTTTATAACCAACTCATTAATAGCATGTGATACATGCTGAGAGCATATTACTTGCACCAGATATATTGTTAGTAAATAGAACACCCCTCTCAATGAGAAAACATGGCATCTGCCACATACCCTGATTGCCTGAGCATTTACAAAGTTGAGTGCACAACCAGTTATTCACAATGTCATGCTGGTTTATTTCTGTCCTGAGAAAATTGCATACTGACTGCATTCTTCTGAGTAAACATGGCATCTGCCACATACACTTGAGGGTTTCAATGCAAAGTTCATCATAGGGTGAGCAATCTGCCATGTAGTTCGAGTTGGTCATAACAATTTCAAAATATCTAAAATGGGGTGGAAATAGTTAGAGAAAACTCAGGCAATCACGTTGGTTTCAATGGACAAGCTCTGAATGGCAAATATATTCTATTTTATTTGGGCATCTGATATTTTTGTCTAATATTGTGAACTTTCAGCCTTGAAGTTCCAGTTCACTACAGCAATGAGATTCAAAGAGGATCCACCAATTAATGGAATGATCATTTGATCTGAAAATTATATGTCAAGGTTAGTAATATGATTGAATAAGCAATAAAGTAGTCAGAATACTGAGTTTACATTACTTTTATTTTTCCTGTCTTTCATTTATTTTCATGCATTGTAGTAAATATTCAGAAGTCAGACTTAGCCATAGGACCAGTCCTGGGCCAATGAGCCAAAAAGTGAACTTTTCAGGTTCTGCCCCAATTGTGGTATAATGGGTTCATCCCAAGTGGTACCACAGTTAAAAGTTGATGTCAATTGGTGCAGTCTGCAGGAAAAAAGTTCAGAAAAAGGGAGGGGGAAAAACATGCAGATCAGCCCTATATACTACCTCTTCAAAGCAAGGGTATATAAATTCAGACTGCCTCTCATTACCTGTCTCTTGTTATATGGAGAGTGAAATTTTGTAGTTTAAGTGAGTTTTTGAGCATCTAAACAACATACAAATCTGGGATATCTATATAATTTGTAATAAACTTGGTATGCAATATGTGCACCCTAATGCCAGAATTAAATCCATTTATGTAACCCAATGAGAATTTGTTTAATTACTATGGTAAACAAAAGTCCTTTCAGTAAAGAATTTTCATGGTATACTTCTAAAATAGCTTATTAATCAATCCATTTACTTAAACATCAACTTTTGCACAAGAAATTTATAGGCAAAGGACTTTCCTCAATTTTAACTATCTGCAGCTAAAAGCTACAAAAAACCTGTAGTTTTAGTCAAAAACACAGAAATAGTGAGTCTCTCAGTAATGAAACTGAAAACAGAAAAAAAATTGTTGTGTTTCAACTCTAAAGAATTTTAAAAATTTATAAATTTACTTGCTAAAAAAAGACTGTAAAACCTGGACGACAAGATTATACACCTATTTTTGTAATAATAGCAAGTTGTATGAGTTTAACAGCACTTATGAACAGTGAAAGTACATCAATGCATGAAACAGTATAAAGCCATTCTCCAACGTTAATACCCTATTCACTTCTAAATTGACTTTTAAATTGTTAAAAAACCCAAAACCAAAAAAAAACCAAAATAAAAATGCTATTGTCTTGAAATAATATCCTAGGTTATTTCATAATTCACTGTTTTAAGACAGAACATAAAAGATGGTAAGTAAACTTGGCTATCATAAAAAAAATTCCTTTTGCAAAAAAACATATACAAATAAAACTTAAACAAATTTTGCCTATTTAACTAAAGAATATGATCATTTACTAACTGAATTTAATTATTTATGTAAACTTAATTCTGATCCAAAATCCATGAGAAAACTTTTATTATTTTTAAGTTTTAATTTTCAACTCCACAAGGAGGCAGAGTGACTTAATGGTTAACATGACAGACTTGCAACCCCTAAAATGTGGCTTCAAATTCTATCAAGGTTGGCTACCATGGCACATGCTTGGTCACGTCACTCCAATTACCTCCACTTTAAATAACCCACTTGATTTGTCATCCCTTAAAACAACAAATCAATTGGCTTTGTAAATGTCTTCAATTCATAACAGACAGGAAAAAATTCAAAACTTGGCTGCTTTACCTCGTGTAACATACTTACCTCCATCACATTTTCATTCTAAACCCCAAATAATTATTTATGGAATGAATTTGACAAAATTGTTTCAGGTTAAAGTTATCTCATAATTTCATAATTTCTTTCTGGTTTTTCTTTTCTTCAATCATTAAATGGTCAGATTTTCCATACAATTTGGAAATTATTTAAAAAAGTACTAGAGTGTCTTAAGCACAAAATGATTCCCTGTCAAGAATGGATTTGTACAGATATCCTCTAATGTTCTTGCTCCAGCCTTCACAACCTAATGACCGCAGATCAATAAACTTCAAGGCTGGACTGAAAGGCACTAATATACCAATCTGATGAAACCAACTAGTGTCCTACAGTAACAGTAAACCATATCTTTGGGAACACTGATCTTGACTTTCAAGGTATGAACAACAATATGCATCAGTCCCTTTACTGACTGGGAAATTACAATGCAAAGGAACATTTTTAAAAAAAATCTAATCACTAGAACTTAAGTGATTGTGTGGAATTAAACGCAGGCTTGCAACAAGGATCCCAAGGGCTGGAGACATTGTTCTCGCTCCTCCAAATCTGGGGGACACATTTAAAGGTGGCCAAGAAAAATAGTGTATAGTACTTGATGCACTAATGGTGGAATAAAAAATGAGATGATCTCATTGGCTTTTTCTAGTTCTCCCAAATTAACTACACTGTAGTATAATCTATATTTTCTTGGACAAGAACATTAATGCAATAAATGTTTTATAAAGTGATCAAGTTGCACATGAAAATATTCACATCTCTGAATATCCAATTCACCTGAAATGAGCTTCAGCTGGGAGTTGTCTAATCCAGATTTTTCCCCATGTAACTTTAGCATTCTATCATTTACTAGCATTTGACATTACAAATATTCCCATTAGATCTGGATTTAATTTTCTTTTTATATCAAGAATCCATTGAGTAACTTACTAATTGTGTATTCATATAATTCTGATCCCTTTTGCAATTAATTTAACCACGAAATTACCTGTATCATCAACAAAGGTGTGCTTTGGAAATATATTACACTACCAATAAATTTAGGAAATTATTGCACACCTAAACTGATGTAATTGCCAAATATGCTGCATATAATGAATATTAATTGCTATCTTAACAGTTTTTATTGCCTCTGGTAACTTTGGCCATTGCCATCATCAACACAAATGCAGATGGATGTGAACTAAAATAAAGTGTCAGGCATATCTTCAATTTTGTTTTTACAATGAAATAACGTTCAAGGGGGGAAATAGCAGTCATGATTTATGGGACATCAGGCAAAAAAACTGTCAAAACCTGTTATCCTGTGGTCAAGGTGCAATACTAGAAATGCAAAATCAAAATTTACTTTGAGTTGAAGTGACTTTGATCTTCAAGTTATTACTCCAAATGATAAGCTGCTTTTTAAATGACAGACTGAAATGCACAAACCACAAAAATTTTTAAAACTGGTTGGCGTGTTTATGTTAGCAAATGAAAACCTTAACCTTCAAATAATGTGCTGATGTGCCATTAAGTCCTGTACATATATAATAACTTATTTGTGGCCATATTTAAATGTAGACTGGCATTATTTTGAAGTATTTCCAAGTCATCTGTGCCAAAATGGTTTCTGTTACAATTGGTTCAAATCACAAATAGCACATGTTCTTTTAAAGGAAACAATTTTTATATGGCAAAAGTGACCATATCTAGTAGTAGATAAGTATTATTTTAATATATTCAAAAGACATTTTATGCTAGGATTCAATGCATCAAATGTGATAAAAACTGTTTCTTAACAAATTCTTATTCCAAGTTTTTCTATTTTTAGCAACTGCCATTGTATTTGATGGTGTATCAGAATCACTTGCTGGATGCTTCCTGTCAAATTTGGTCAAGCTCTGTTGGACTCTTGTGGGGTAATAGGTTCTTTATTTATGGTAACAATGACTATATTTGATGATATCAGCATAATTTGCAAAAACAAAAACAACATTCATGCCAAGCCCTTCCTGTCAAATTTGGTCAAACTCTGTTGCAGTGACGATAAATATCTAATACCCTTTATGCCTGAAAATTTTTTTTAACAACTGGTAAAATGGTGACAAAATTTTGTTTATAAGAATTAATTTATAGGTTGTTTTTTTTACTGTCATAACAGCAACTATGCCTGATGGCAGATTGGCTTAATCTGTAAAAACTTGAATACTTTGATATTTGATGCTTTCTGTCAAATTTGGTAAAGTTATGATGAGTAGGTTTATTCAAGAAGTCATTTTAAAGTTCTTTTTTTTTGTAACAGTGTTCATACCTGATGGCAGATCGTCATCTGCATGGCCATGTGAGCTAAAAACCATAGTCTCTACCATTTTCACTGGCCTTCTATGAATTGTCTCATGTGAGCTAAAAACCAGTCTCTGCCATTTTCAATGCAATGTCTGGCCTTTTATGAATTGTCCCATGTCAAAAATGTATGACTCTTCAAAAATGTATCTCATCCTTCCAAGAAAACTGGTGCAAGAGTAAGGAGGAGCCATAGACCTTTTTTTTAACTTGTGCAAATATTCACTCTAGATTATGTTAATCTATGTCAATGAATTTTACACCAAATAACTTGTAAGGCCAGAACTATTGCAAAGGTAAATCAGCGAATCTTTTTCCTTCATTTTCGTACATAAAATGTCAAGCAGCCGTGCATGAGGAAACATGCTAAACTACATAAAACACAAGGCAGCCAAACCTCATTACCTGAATCATGATCCTGCTCTTTCTTCTAATATAGAATATTTAAGGAAAACGGCATAAAATTTAAGCAGACTTATCCCTGTAAACATACCCCCAACCCACACACACATACATGCTAAAATTCCAATCATCCATCCAGCTATTCTGTACTGCAAATGTTGCCCTGATGAAAATGCCTTCTTCCTGATCTACTTGATGAAAATTCTCCACATAATCACAACAGAAGCCTTTTAGAAGTCAGACCCTCAATTAGGTTGCATCATTTGCCAAGGCTAAATGACAATTTTGGACGAGCATTTTTCTTATTTAGAATCACTTCTTGTTCTTGCTGTTTCCTGAGTCTGTTTTCCTCTTCTAGTCTTTGTTTGGTCTCGAGCATTTTTCGCTGTTCTTCCACAAGTTTCAACTGTTCCTCAGCCTGAAATAATAGAAAATAATTACAATATGCCTTTCAATTTTAATCCTGTTAAATCTAAGCCTGACACATTTTTAAAAGTTTTATTTTTTTTAATAAAAGTCGTTAAAATTCATTCACCTTTAATCCACCATAAAAGAAAATCAACATCAATTTTTATACCTTCCTGAGATCAACAACTTTTCTATCTCCAATAGATCCTTGCTATTATATCATCTTTAGATAATAAGCAAGTTTCCATATGGTTAAAAAAGAGACCATTTTGATGTTCACCTTTAGTACCTTCTCCAGTCTCCACTGCTTTCTTGTCAATACTCACATACAGTATTGTTAAAACAGTATTATCAAAATCAGTTAAGGTCTATTCATTGTCAGAATGAGTTCTTGCTTTCACTGGTTATTCATGTATAGCCTGTTATAACGCAATACTTGAGGTCCAAAGAATAACATCGAGATATAGGCAGGATTGCATTAACAAATGTTTCAAAAATCTTCCCCGAAATGTGCATTGAAATGAACATAATAGAACAGTTATTGGGTTCAATGTTTTCCTTGCCTATAACATGGGCACAAATGACATTAAAAGGCACAGTGCAAACAGTGAATGATAGGGCCAGAGCAAATTTGCAGGCAATTCTGCTGGACTGTGGTACACAACTCATGATCACAATGGATAAGCTTCAGCAATAACACATCTATAGCACCTTTTAACTGAATGTGTGCAAGTCTTATAATGACTCCATTTCTTGTGGTACACACAATAATGCTCATAATCTGTTTAAGAGGAACACTTTAAGGTATGTCATCAAGTGAATCTGACTTTTACAATACTTTTTTGTTGGTTTTCGTCATTTAAGCATAAAAAACATGCAACATGCCTGGTTCAGTTTAATAAAATCCTGATAGTTTTAAAAAAAACAAAGCATACAATGTTACACATAAATAGCATAAATCAAAATCAGATAATAAGCAGATAAACATAGTCTTTCTCAAATGACTTACTTAGAAGCATTTAGTTATTAATAATTCATATAAAAAGCAGGCTCTTTTGTATGATTCAAAGACTTCAGATGAGCCTATTGTTGGTCCTAATCTGTGGTGGCATACATTTCAAGCCTTGTTTTAACCACATGCATCCTTGGGACATTTTCTGGTTCTTTGTCTCACAGATTATCCCATGACAAAACTTGCTAACTGTAATTAATCTATTTCAGCATATCAGGAATTTTGCAGCTAAAACATATTTCCAAGTCTGAACTGAGTTTGGGTTCTATGGTGGGGTTTTTAAGCATAAAATTGAAATTTTGGATTGAAAATTATTTGAGTATTTGGAGTTAAGGAGTTTCAGTTGCATGAGAAAAAAATGATGTCATTAAATGAAAAACTTCGAACTTAAATGTAAACTTTGGTCTCGAGGGGATTCCAGTATACTCCGATTTCAGTTTTGGGGAGTTTCATTGTACTTTTAAGAACATATAAAGTTTGTTAATATTATTATTTACAGAAACTATATTTGGTAAATGAGAATGGACACAATGCTATAAGAACAGCCATATTCAAATCAGACTGAATTCTCTATAAAATGCTGAAATGGACAAATCTGCAAATATCTTCAAATATCTTTGGATTTTACTGAGTTACCACACATATCTGACAATGCATAAATCCACATTTAAAGAAAATCACTCAAAAGATTGGCAAAAGCACGAAAATTGGCAATATCCAACATTTTCAATTTTATTTTGCTGTAATAAATTCCTCCTGACTTCAATATTATCAAATACTAGGGATGTTTTGATGAGAAAATTTGTTCTTGAAAATTCTGCACTAAGGCATTATCTGTCTGCATACTTATTGTTGGTATGTTGATAAAAAAAAACCCTGCATAATAAACCTTTCTTTCAGAATCAGATTCTAATACTTTTGGAAACAAAATTTGATGTGTGCAAAGATAATCAAAGAGATGCTTCTTTCACTCAGAAAGGGAAATTACAGTGTAAATTATATTGGTCATATGTATCCAATCATGTCAGTACTGGGAATTAAGTTGTTGTTGTGGGGCTTAACGTCACTTTTCAGCACACAATAGGCTATACATGGTGGCCAGTATTA
>QKMX01234840.1:0-11770 GCA_003401595.1 Venustaconcha ellipsiformis | reverse complement strand
GGCCAGCATTAATGGTGGAGGAAGAACCCGGAAAACCCCGGAAAGTACCACCGACCCACGAGAAACTACCGGCAAGTTTTCTCACATACCACATTAGCTGAGCCCGAGACTAGAACCCACGCATCTCACATACCACACTAGGTGAGCCTGAGACTCAAACCCACGCAGACAGTGAGATGGCAGTGATCTGTAACGGTGAACGAATTAGACCACTTGGCCACTCGAGGCCCCTCAGATGTACTGTATTAGCCAGGAAAAGTTATGATACATATGTCAAGTACAGCTGACGCTGACATTTTTTTTTTTTGACGTTTCGCGAATGGCATGTGCAAGTGAACATTTGCTACGGTGATGCAAAAACATGACTTGTACAGTATGATTTTTTGCGTCAATTTGAGATTTCAAATTCGTTAAAGACATCATTAAAAATTAACCGGTGAAAACTTGGGAGATTTTACAGTTGCACTTATTGTTTAGATTTTTAATAGATGCATGTGCATATGAAACAAACGCTTTCAAACAGTCAAAGAGAGTTCGAGAAGTTTTCAGCCTGTCAAGATTTTCTGCGCTTGTTAATGAAAACAATAAGGAGTAATCTATATTCAACACTACTAAGCTGGATCGATCGACCCATAGTGAAATAAAAAACAAAAAACAAACAAAAAAAAAAACAAAGAAAAAACACAAACAAGCAAACAAAAAACTAAAAATAATGAAACTAAAGAATTCCATTTAAAATATACCATCAAAGTAAAATGTGTATCACATTTCCTGTATATATTTAAAACTTTCTTAGTTTTACCCTGAAAACAAAACTGCATGGAGGAATACATGGACAAAAGAATAAAAACCAATTGAATGTGAAGAATTAACAATAGTACATTTACTACAGGTATTTTTGTGGCCCGCATTCATACAAAACGCCAGCTATGTAATCATTGTATAATTACAATAATATATTACATATCACTAATGGCCCACAAACTTTACATTTTTGGTCCATGTGGCCCGTGGTGTGGACCACCCTGTCCTAAATAATCAGAGTAAAATGCCTTGTTGGTATTTAACCCCTTCAGGGCGTGTGACACGATAAGAAACCACGCTCTTTCGCCACACAAGCCACTGAGCCACAGAAAGCGGATCTGCTTTCATTGCACACCAAGTAAATATTATAAAAGTGGTTAATGAAAGCTCCAGGTGAATGCAACAATTAATAAAGAGTAGTAATGATAAAATGATTTTTAACATGCCTACGAAGAGTGGCATGTCGGAAGAAAAAATTAGCACAATTTTCATTTAGAACTAAAGCAAGTGTTGTATAACCACTGGTCAGTAAAGCAAGCCTATAAGGATCAATTGTCTCACATAAAATGAACAGTTTTAGGGAAAATCAGTCAATACAACCATTCAAGGTGGCTGCCGTGGCGGTCATTTTGAAGATCAGATTTTTAATGACACCCGTTTCACAATGCTTACCCAAGTGAGATGGAGAAAAAGAACCGTACATATCTTTTAAAAAAATATAATGTGTGCATACGCGTGTGTGTATGTGTGTGAAAGAGAGAGAAAAACTTACAGCCATATTATATAGACTTTCAGTGACCTTTAATGACCGTGCGAACCCTGTATATAGATAAAGAAATGCATATTTAAGTTTATAAGATAACAGTTGTACAGAGATTGCTTTTGCTACAAGACAGAATGACGGAGGAAAGCAGTAAAAAAAGACAAAATAATGAAAAGATTGATGAAAAAACAAGGTCAGTACAATTTTCAGATAGGTATAAGACATTATAATTAATTAATCTTGGGAAAAAAATGCCATCCATATTATTACAATTGGAATGCTTTCTTAGGAAGTGCAATCATTTATTGAAAATCCACACAAATCAGTTACAGTAATCTGACTTCCACACAAAGGCCCATACTTGCTTAGAAGTAAGAGTCCAAATGCAGTCTGTGCACCTTAGATCTGCTATCGCATAATGAGATCAAGGTCTTTGAGAATAGTTACGGTAATAGGCAACAGTGTATCGAAACTCGGTATACCTTGATCAAAAACAAAATTTCCATCAGAGAATACATGAAACGACTCTTATTCTATGAGGAAATTGTACTGAAAATAAGGAATATACATACTGGCTGTAAGATTCATTCACCATGTACAAGTTTTGTTTATCAAAACCTCACTGATTTATAATGTAATATAATAAAATCATGTAAAAATAAACATGCACAAAAACAATATACATTTTTAAAAAAAATCATAACATAATTAAAGTGAATAAAGTCATATATCATAAATACATCTTAAGTAGCTTACAAAAGAAATTTTGGATATTTGTCTTCCAGTAAGCCAGATGATGCAAAAAAAGTGGGAGATGATCTCAAATAGATCCACAAAATTTAACTGCAGTAAACACGAATACATGGTCAGCTGTTAAAAATGCACTTTGTTGAAGAACTCTGGAACTTTTTAAATTTATAGATACACTGGTTGACTGACACCATAAATAACACATCATACTTTAATTAACTATGGTTTCTGGAACTAAATCTTCAAAGGTAACTTGAAAAACTGGATTATTTATTTCCCATATTTAACTAGGAAACCAGGAAGTGATAATCTGTATGCTGTGGGTTTTACTTAGGTTAATATGAAATTGTCACAGCATCCCTCCCATTCACTGCAAGATTTTTAAAAATAAGAAGACTACAAATGATGCAATTTCTGAGAACTCAGTTTAAATTTTGTGTTATTTTTTTTCTACTTAAGACAGCCACATACTGGCATAATCACAAATTAGACTTGCCTTTGCTATGAATCAGAATGGCTTGGTTAATCTAAAGCTGCTGTTAAAGGAACATTCATACAAAGTTTGATTAACATTAATTGATTTATTATAGAGTGATCAAATAGAAGATATTTAAAGTCATACAAAAGCCTGGAAAAGTATCCAGAACTTGTTTTTTAAGCAGTGATTGTCCCTACAAACATTCCTGCCCAATCTGATCAAAACTGGCTTTGACAATATAAATTTGTTGAAAAACGATTTTGCATCTGGTTTCCATGGAAGCAACATTGAAACTTATGAAGCCACTCCAGGCATTAATGTCACTGAGTATATCCTAAGAAAAATTCCTGCAAAGTTTTATCAAAATATATTCTGCAAATATCAAAAAAGGTTTTACACCAGGTTGTGAGAGAAACTACTCCACTGCAACAGAAGCCACCTTTGACACAATTTGGACAGATCATATCTTAAACATTTAATTCAGAAAGCAGAAATGGACTACATTTAATTCAAAATGCAGAAATGGACTGATAATAGAAGCAAGACCAAGAAGTAAATTAACATGACAGACTTTTAATATATATTGGTACAGACAAGCAGAATCCAACTTACTTAGATTCTGTCCACCTAAATATGAATACATGAAGTGCCATATTTTGAAGGCACGTAGTACTTATACATGTACAATTAAAGAAACAAAAGAAACTCAAACTATGCACAGCCTTTGGTCCAGTGAGCAAGAAATGTGTACATTCCTTCACTCCAAAAAGAGGAAACATTTCAAAGGCTTTAGAATTATAAGGAAAAACAAAACTGTACTTACAACTTCACTAATAAAGTGCATGGTTATTTCTTCTTCGATTAACACGTACATATTAATGACATTAACAAAATATATTTACTCAAGTCAAGCAACACTAATAAAAGACCTACATACAGTTGTCTGCCTTGCCTGTGCAAACAAAACAGAAAACATCTTCACTAGCTAAGGTTTTGATATGATAACCCTATCTATACCTTAGCATATCGTTCAATTATTTCTGTGCTTCGGGTCTATGAATCTCATTGTGAACACTCTTCATAAATGATCGAGACAAGGGGGGGGGGCACACAACTTGAATGGGCTCATAACGAAGAAATTTTGCACTGACAGTCCATGTTTGTACAAATGCCTTTCACTCAGATACACCTGCAATAGCTTTCCTCTGGTGCATAGTCAAACTTTCAATGTTGAACTTACAAAGTATCCTTTTAAAGTCAATTGCATCCAACAATTTCAGCCGATGTGCAATTCCCCACTGTTACATGCTATTGGTCAGTTGGCATTACATACAAAGGGAGGCAAGTCATGAAATCCAATAGATGTTGCATGGACAAAGCAATAAAATATGTGTTTGATCTACAAAGGTGCAGATAAGGTTACATGTATATCTGAACCTTATCTAGCGAAGATGACTGGAAAATGTAATCAGAGTTAACTGTATTTTCTTTGAGATTTATTTATTATAATTTAATTTTGAATGTCTTCTTTAAGATTTTCATACATGTATCAAACACTACTTTCGATAACATGCATTATTATACTATTTACAACTATACTAATGTGGATAAGCTTTTCCAATAGAGCATATACACTGTTATTATACTATTTACAACTATACTAATGTGGATAAGCTTTTCCAATTGAGCATATACATTGTTATGAATATGTACACTGGTAAATATATAAAATCAAACAGATATGCAAATATGCAAGTTTTCAACAGTTTAAACTTCAAGTCTCTTGATATCTTAACAAAATTGTTTTCAACAGATTGCATTTTAATCATGTAGTGGGTGGAACATGATTATAAAAAAACCCCAAACCTTACAAATTACACAAATCATAGCCTTGTTCAGTGAAACCTCTTGTGTCACTCCATGAGATTTCAAACAAATGAAGGTTGGTCGAAAGCTGAGTATTTCTTTGTGATATCTGAGTATTTCCTTCTAATGCCAAAAAGCACTGGGGCTCCTGATTGAGGTTTTGGTGTGAAAATTTTGAGAAAAGTGTATCCAGGTACCTTTATTCCATAGCCAGCACTGGAAAATATCCTAATATTTTTCTTTTTGGCCAGAAAGAAGATTTTTATGATACAGCTAAAATATATTGATCTTCCTACATATTTACAAGAATAATTACAATTCATTAAAACAAAACTTTAACAATAAATCTTTAACTTATTCTAGAATAACTAATTAGGGATTTATGCACACAGTCAGAAATCACATCACAACAGGGTCTGTAAAATAATACAGTGCAACTTTCAAAACATTTTTTTTCTTCAAAATTAGAGTGAAACTTGTAAAATAACCATAAAATGTAGTCCTGTGAAGATTAGAATCCTTCATATAGTAGTCAAACAGGATAAAACAGGAGTAAATGAATTTTGTCCTTTAAAACCAGGTGTCATTTATAAAATGATGACAAATATCAGAAGTTTTACTGTAACTGGAAATAGCTAAAAGAATGTGTGCAAAAAGGCAAGTGAAGTTCAGACTGCTGCATATACTAGGAATATCTAATCATATCTGCAACACTCAAAACAAGGCAAATTAAATATCTAAACTTTTGAAACTATAGATATATAGCTATCAAGTTAATTGATGGTAGGAAAGCTTGCACAAATGTTTCTTAGATATTTAGTTTGTTCATATGTTTTAATTTCCTATAAATAGCTTCATCCTATTGGTAGTCTCTGCAAGATGATAGCTGTCTCAGGATGACTGAAATCTATACCAAGTTAAGTACATGTAGCATGTAAACAACAACTATACAGACACATCCTACTGGTGACAATGAATATCATGGTGAATTGTTTAGTGACATGTGTTTGCTGAAAATGGAATGTTTTCAAATGTTATGTGACTAATACATGAATTTTCTAACATGTGATCTATACTTGAATTCATGAATTTGTGTATACAGACATGGCACTTAACGCATTATGGATTGTATTACACAAATAAGTTGTCAATATACAAGTGAATTTCAGTCTAGTTTTCCCTTCATTTAATCAAAATTTCCATTGTTTATTTTCTTTCTATGTAAATTCTACAGATGACAGGTCACCTCACACAAATTTCACTTCTTTGCGAAATTTTTTCAGCATCCCAAACACTTACTTCATTGTCCACTTATGTAAACAATATTACCTTGCCCCAAGGATGTCTCGATAAATGGGTAGTACTGTATTAAGGAAATATCCAGTTTTCTGAAAACTGGTGACAAATTACTGACCTTGTCAATAATTTTAGCAACAACCTTTCTTAAAAACAGTGCCATCCCTGATAGAACCTTTAAAGACTGAATAGATCTGTGCTTTGGCAAGACAATCCTGAAAACAGTCCATCTGCATTCCTATTGTTAACATTGGTTGTGATGACCTTAATCTGATCCTCACTCAGCAGATATCTCCAAATTATATGTGAGCCTGGCTTAATGAGACCAGTCTTAACTTTCTGACTTTTATTTATCCACCATTAATTTAATGCATGCACAAATACAAAAAAGCAAAGACCCTGAACTGCTACAACTCAATGTGCTGACTAATCAGAGTAAGTGCTCTGCGTTCAACTAATTAATTCTAGTGAACTGTGCAAAATACATTTATCAGCCAATTATGTAACTGATGATCTGGGTCTATACAGTTAACAGATGGGTGCACATTCAAAAGTGTGTAAATATAGTATTTACACACTGCTCACTCTGCAGCCCCAATGCCATCAATTATCATAAACTTCACCATTCTTCCAATTTAACTAAAGTTTAAAAGGAAGGAAATGATTTATTAAAAAAAAGCTATCTGACAGTAACCGTTCTTTGAAATAATCAAGATGTTACATTTTAACAACATTCAAACGTTTATAGAGTTAAGAGGTGCCACCGTTTATTCGGCCAATGAAGTTGCTTGTAATTCTGATCTTTTTCCAGACTACTCCAAAAGTAGTGATTTGATACATTCAACAAATCCCATTAGCAATTGATCTAATAATAACAACATTCACATGTGGTACACAAATTGATTCAGGAGGGAATGAAGTGAGGCAGGCAATCTCTTTTAAGCGGATCTGAGAAGAAAAAGCATTTATCACATAAAAAGACTTGGGCGAATATTGGTGATTAAGTGCAAACTTGAGCTGAAGAGAATCTGACATAGCATGGAGTTAGCATCTTATGTTTACAATGGTGATGTCATGAAATCTTGTGTGCCAGGTATTGACTGAAATCGGTTGACCCATAAATATTGCCAATCAACACTGAATTCATACAAGTGCAAAATGGCAGGGCATCTCAGTCTGAGGTAGAAATTACATGGCTCATAATGTGATGAAACGTTCATATTATCTGGTTTTAATGGAACCCAGCGATACTTAGGACCAATATATTTCAAAATTCAGTATTAATATGATTTGGAACAAATGACTTTTTGCACATAACAGTGAAACTGGGGCTTTAATATAACACACCTTTACTGTATGCAGTGCACTACTACAAATCTTAAATATGACACCATTAAAGGGCACAATGTATTGCATATCGTAAATGACATCAATAATGGGTTTATTGTACCGAAAGTCTAAAAAAGGACACCATTATTGGGAACAATATATTGAATGTCATAAATGTGACACCACTTTATACTGAAAGTCTAAAAAAACACTAGTGGGCACAATATATTGAAAGTCATGAATATGACACAATTGATGAAAACATTGTATGGAAAATCTAAAATATGTTGTCATAAATGGGCAAAATGCATAGAACATCTTTAATGACACCCTTAATGTGCAGTGTACTGCAAGCCTAAAAAATGACACCATTAATGGCACAATGTAATGAAATTCATTAATATGACACCACAGATGGCCATCATATAAAAAAAAAAAGACTTAAAAATGACACCATTGATGCGCACATTGCGTACAAGCAATCAATTATATCCCACAATCTGTTATTGGACATCAAAGAGTTAAAAAACTAGATTAGATTTATGATTCATGTATAATGAATTTGTAGTTTTAAAAATCCACAGATTGATTTCTAGTCCACTGTCCGACAAGTTTTAATATGCCTCTTCAAATCTTCTGAACTGGAAAAAACCTTTGCACAAATAGAACAAAGCAAAGGTTTAACATCCTCTTGATTTTGACCATCATCAAGACATTCCCATGACCTTTTTCTTCTTTTTTCCTTAGCAGCAGTGTTACTGTGATCCTTTAAATGGCCTCCACAATGAATTCCATCAATGTGATTTATCAGCTCCTCTTCACTTGCAAAACATTTGCCACATTCTTCACATCGGTAGGGATGATGCTTCTTATGGATATTTGAATGCCTTTTGAGAATGGACTCAGCCATGAAACACTTCCCACACACACTACATGTGCATGACTGTTCACTTTTTGATTTTCTTTTGTATGCTACTGATGTTTTAGGATTGGTACCTTTTACACCACCATTTCCATCATCATGTGATTTACCAGTGTGAGTCTTTTCATGCCTTCTGAGTGAACTTGCCTGTTTGAATTTCACTCCACAAATTCCACAAATGTGTGCTTTATTATCACTTTCAATCTCTATTATTTCTTGTCTAGATATCATGTTTGTTTTCTTCTTAGTAGATGTAACTGTTTTGTCTGTCTTATTTTTTAAACAGGCATTTTCCTTTGATTGCACTAGATCATTTACTTGATCTGAGGTTTCATTTGAATTCCCAGATTTAAGGACTATTTGCTCACTTTTACCTTTTTTAGGGGCATTCTTCTTTGACTTTCCTGAATCAAATTTTACCTCCTTGGTTGTTTTTCTTGAATTCCGAGATTGAACTGAAGTTGTAGATCTGTTGTTTGTGGAAGAAGGTTTCTTCAGTTTTTCTGAATCATTTACTTGTTTTGGGGTTTCGCTAGAATATACACATTTGGGAGAACTTTCTGATTCATGACAATTCATATGTTTGTCTAGGTCTACTTCTGAAGCAAAAGTTTCACTGCAGATATCACAATGGAAACCCCCTTCCCCTTTACCTATCAAAGATTTAGTTTGATGTGTTTTATTGTGTGTTTTGACATGTCTTTTCAGGTAATCTATCAAAGAAAAGGTTTTTCCACATGTTTCACATTTGTGAACTTTGTCTTCTTTGCGGTGGGTCTTCATATGTCTTGTCAAACCGAAGGAATATGTAAACTCCTTTCCACATTCAATACATTTGTGGTCTCTCTCTGGTTTGTGGATTTTCATGTGACGTTTTAGGTCTTTTGCCAGTAAAAATTCTCTTCCACAAATGTCACATTTATTCAGTTTTTCTGCATGTTCAGACTGAAAGTGACGCTTTAATAGATCAAGTTCATTAAATATTTGACTGCAAATGTAACATTTTTGAATCTTTTCACCTTTGTGAATTTCTGAGTGCTCCTTCAGTGCAATTTTATCTGGAAATGATGTACCACAAAAAGCACAAGTTGGTGTAGATACCTGCTCATGTTTTTTCAAATGTGCATTCAAGGCCGTTTCCAACATAAATGTTTTGTCACAAATGTTGCAAGAAAAGGGCTTTGTGGGTGTTCCATTATTTCCTTCATTATGCTTCTCACTGAAGTGTTTCTTCAAGCTACATCCGACTTCAAACTTTTCTTCACAAATGTGACAACTGTACAAGTTTTTTCTGCTGTTTCTGATGTTATGTCTCTCCAAATTTCCAAACCTTGAAAATGCCCTTCCACAAAATGTACACTTGAAGGGCTTCTCTTCACTATGGCAAATCAGATGTCTTTGCAAAATGCAAGCAACTGGAAATGTTTTATCACAAATTTCACATTTGAATGGCCGAGAATGAACAGCCTTGTGACGTAAGTAGGCTCCCCTCTCCTTGCATAACTTGGAACACAGATTACATTTGTATCTCAGCAACTGATTGGAGTGTTCTATCTTAAAATGAACCGAAAGATTGGAGCTGTACGGAAAAGACTCGTTACATACAGGACATAAAACTATTTCATCTGTTTCAACTTTCACAGCATACTGGCTGTCGTGCCTCAGCATATGAGCTGCTAATCTCTTTTCTCCAGTAAATGGCATGAAGCATACATCACATTTGTATGGTCTCTCCTCATGTAAAGCCATGTGCTTTGTTAAATTTCCTTTTATTCTGAATGCTTTGTGACAGATTCTACATCCAAATGGCTTTGATCCATCATGATTTAAAACATGCTGCTTTAGATTTCCCTTTGTTGAAAAAACCTTTTCACACAATTTGCACTGAAACTTTTTGTCTCCATTATGCAGCTGCAAATGCTTTTTCATATTGCCTTTCAGTGTGAATGTTTGTCCACAAATGTTGCACTTAAATGGTTTTTCATTCGTATGAAGCGCCATATGCTGTTTCAGATTTCCTTTAAGGCCAAAGACTTTGTCACACTGGTTGCATTTATAATGTCCAAGAGATCTATAATATGATAAAATATTTCTATTTGGCATCAGTACCACTTGTGGCGTGCATGAATCTTCTGATGGATCTTCTGGCGTCTGTACTTCAACTTCTTTTGATTTGTTTGCCACCTGAACAACAATTTCATTTGAATGGAGACAGCGATATTCTTTTACCCCATCTTCTCTTTCCTCCACCTCCAGGACATAGTATGTTTCTGAATTACCATCTTGAGAATTATCGGATCCATCACCGGACTGGCTATCAGTGATATGTATAATTGCTCCATCTTCAGCTTGAATATAACTGCCATCCTCTGAAATTTTGATAATAGTTCTTCCCTCATCTTGGGTGGATAATGATGTGGATTCCTTAGGATTATCTTCAAGTGCTTCTGCATTATGAAGCACAACAACAGCTGCTTCTGTCTGGGCAGCAGAATCAATAACCTGCTTTTCAATGCCAACACCCAAAGATTCAGGGTTTGAATTTCCATCAATCTGAATCAAAGAATATCTAGTTCCTTTGGCTAAATCCTCACAAGCCACTTCATTTTCTGTAATGCTTTTCTGAGTTTCTTGATTCTCGGAGTTATATGTTGTTAGTTTTAAATCTGCCTCAGAGTTTGAAAGTTCTAGCTCATGTTCTATATTTCTCTCTTGTTCATCCTCACCATTTGTTGCAATACCTTGAAGACCTTCCTCAGAATCCTTTGTTAAAACCTGCACAGTTCTCTGATTGGCTATTTGAAGAATTGTCTGGCAATCATCAAGAGGTGTTGCTTCGGCTGCCTCAGTGTTATTTTCTCCATCAACATAGAGTACAATTGTATTTTGTTCATCACTACAACTAGACTCCTCCTCTTCTTCACTCTGGTTATGAATTAACTGCAACACTATCTGATTGCAATGTTGAGATATCACCACTGTTTGTGGCCTCTGAGGCCCTGGTTGTTCTGCTGAGGGGGTGTGAGACAGCTCCACATGGGAATGGCGCTCAGTCATATTCTGGATTTCTTTCATGTCACTACATTCTACTTTAGTACTCTGAAATTAAGAAAGAATTGTATTAAAACCAAACATGCATACTTTTATTGCAACAGTCCAAACCATCTAAATTAAAGTATTAAACACAATAAACAAAATTAATCTTGATTTGGAACCTCCATCATAAAACTTAAGGTAACACTCTTAGTAAGAAATCTTGCTCCAGTCTTGGAAATGTTATACAAATTGACAAAGGCTGCATTTTCATTAGTAGGAATACAAGATTAAAGTAAAGTTTTATGAAGATGTAGTGCCTGATTATTGACAATGTGACATGTGAGTTTGGGTTATGTTGGTCACACCTGTAGTTGTTATTTAGGGTTCAACACCATTTCTCAATGCAAGATAGGCTATACATGGCCAATAAGAATCACTGACTCATGGAAAGCTACTGGCAGCTTTCCCACACACACAGTAGGTTCATTGTTGTTGTAGGGTTTAACACCATTTTTCAGCAAAAGAT